>JABASD010000575.1:0-67377 GCA_019776165.1 Pogonognathellus flavescens
AAATTGTTCGACAAAAGCAAATCAGTTAACAACAGTAAACTAGTGAAAAAATATCCGGCAGCATAAACATATTTGTATCTTACGCTACTTTATTACAGCCGTTTTGCAATGGTTTATTAGTACCTAGAAGAAGTAGTTGTATTTTGTATTTCTAAACAATGTATTATTTCGAACGAATGTATCATTATTATGTAGCACGAGCACGGCGTGCCAACAACAGGAAAAATTAAGGAGATACAGTTCATGAGCTGAACTCTTGACAATGGCAATGACTGATGATGAGACTACTGGTATAACACATGATTATACAGAATACAGGTACAGAATACACATAAATACTACATACATGTTGTACGTATGCTAATTGTTTCCAAATGACATGGATGTGAAATGTATGTAGGTGCTATATATTGTACCATTTCAAGTTAGTTTTATCTATCATACCATATACATAATGTCATTGCCATGAATGTAATAAGTAAAGACATTTAAGTTGTTAATTCAACATAAAACTACGTTAAGTTCTATTTTAAACTGTCACTTTACCCCAAATACTTCGACTTCTGAGCTTGCATGCATTCCATATAAGTATATCTGTAAAATTTTGTTCATTTTTGTATCCCTATTATGCAATACCCATTCCCTATAGCTTTTACCTGCAAATGAACAATGTTTTGATTTTGTAGGCAACTTGTAGGATTTGGAAAATGTTTTGGACTGTTTAAAAAATTTATTGAACGCCTTATTAGGAGACTTTATATTTTACTCAAGCGGAGAGGAATTTTTTGGCTTGTCATCTTTAATGAAGTGCTACTGCATAAAAAACAAGTTAAATACTAATTGATTTATATTGTAATTCAAAACTAAAAACTTTGGTTTAAAATATCGTTTAGTTCATATTGTTTACTTAATTTTGGATGTTACTATTAACTTCAGATTTTGGTGTACAATATTATTTAAAATGTTACTATAGGTGTCTTATATGTATCTGTCTGTATGTATTATTTCCAGTTCTATAATATTTATAAGTATCTGCTGGAAATAATGTACATCGGAAATGAGCGTGAGACTGAAAAAGCGAACGAACGACCAGGAAGTAAAGATGCCTTGATCCGAAACGAAGAATTTCTTTATGATAGTTGCAATGTGATGGTAGAACTATGTATTATATAAAAATAGTGTTATAAAGTTATAATGTTGGTACTGTATTGATTCCATTGCAGTAAATAGAGTGACACTTACTAAATGTTGGGGAACATTATCGTTGTCTCGTATCTCTTTAACCGCAACGGGCAATGCGACTCTTAACTGCTTTTTGGGTGTGGTGACTTTTGGCGGATGTTACATGATGCGGTGCACTGCATTGTATTCCACAGTGCACTACCACAACTCCATCACAGAACGTGATGCCACAGCACAGATGAAATGAGTTTAGACGAGATTTGAAACAACCTCACTCAATTTTTAAAGAAAGGTGAAAACACTTATTCATCTTCAATTTGTCTAAGAAATAAACAATTACGACAATCCCATTGTACTTCTTCTCCCTAAATGTGTAATGTACTTATGATTTACTTGCAAAATCCTCATTCCATGTGGCAAAAATCTCTCACATCTTGAACCTATGCAAAAAAGAATGATCTTCTCATTCTCTCCGCCATGTACTATTTTAACACTTTAAAATAACAACTCTTTCATGATTTGGCATAAAAGCGTGCATATAGTATATATCATGCCTGGAACAATTACTAACTATGTTTTTAAATTTGATTTCTCTCATAATGGGATCATAACAATTATGATCCCCACTCTGATTATTATAATTTTGATCCAAGTAATTATTATTGTAAAAATTCACAGCATAACTGACAATTATATAAATGGATATCATAAATAAAACGTAAACTTACAAAATGGGATTTGGGACGCTAAACATTTACATGTAAGTATATACATCACATCTTGAATACTGAATGGATTAAAGTGTTCAAAGAGTGGATGGTTACTACTTTACTCTTTCCTTACGTAAGTGTCAACCAATTTGAATAATAAATCAACATTATTGTCTGGGAAACATACATTGCTTCCTTCAACAACTCTCTCCCTTTGTGTTTCCACAAATTCATATAGTCAGAGTAAGAGGTGACTTATGAAATATCTCCATAGTTAATACCATCAGCTGACTGTATCATTTGCACAGTACAGCTGTGGTAAGAGATTTGATATTAGGAAAAACGGACAATAAATGGTGACAGATATGACATGATACGACATGGCTGTTGTAGCTGTGGTAGCAAGACATTACTGGGTGCAAGTAGCATGTACTTACAAATTACAAAGTATTACAAGACAAGACATTTAAGATGAATAAATATTATACTTAGGTACTTTATGTTACAAAGTGTATAGCGTATCCAAAGGATTCTCGGTAGTGAAGCTCATGCATGTCAAATGGAAAGAAAGTGGACAGGGCACGAGAGACGCATCTACAAACCAACATTTTGTCTCTGTCACCCCTAATGAATCGTGCGAAGCCAGTTGACCGCAAATAAGTATTAAGCTACCGAATCGACAGAAGGACACTTAAGTACAATACCTACATCCTTCTATCATCTATCCATGTAAATGTGTCCATGTGGCCCTGTGAGAAATATTAAAGTCAAAAGTGGTTAATACAATACCTCGACTTTTAGATGTTAGAAGAACTATCCGACAAAATACATAATATCTGTATTTACAGCAGTCAAATGACTGCATGAAGTCACCCTGAGTATTAGTAACTCAACTTACTTATTATATTCTCAACACATAAAAAAATATAAATAAGTAGCTTCTGGAATAACTTGGCATGTATAAAATCAGATAATCACTAATCATAGGACATAAGATAAGTCAAATGTCAAATGTAGGTTTCATGTTTGTGGTCCAAGTATTTCCATCAAGAATAGAATTAACTATTTACTTACTTGAATAATAAGACGTCGCTGCTTTTTCAGTATTTCTAGCCGAACGTACCGGTGTCACTTAATTTCAAATCTAATTAATATTAATTAATACTTTATTACATAAATTAAACATTCAAGTAAAATCACTTCTGCGTCATTTGAACCGAAACCGCCGAAAAGTGAAAATATTGCTCAGGCGTAGTTTTCGTTGTGGGGAGGAGAACTGAACAAACTGAATGAATGAAGCGATAAAATATTATTATTATTATTAAACCTATAGGTATAATTTGTTTATATCATTATAGCATAGCAGTTCACCATTTTCACTCGGCATGCAATTCATTGCGGTGTGGTGTCTAGAGAATATTCTTGCATCTTTAGTTATTAGTCGCGATTCCAAAATTTAAACCCAATATTAATCTAAAGTCTAGATCACAAAAACAAGTTAGGTAATAGGTTAGGTTTTGGTCCGTTTTTAGTATATTTGTTGTAAGGAATTTTGATTGTGCTGGTTGGTTTGTTGGATTCCTTGACATTTGAAACTTGAAAGTATATGTAATAATAATCTGCATTCATTATTTATATGTCAGAGGCCAAATAATTAATAATCTTCTTTGTTCTTTATGTTATATGTTCTGACAACAGTTTTACCTCTTGAATAAGCATGAGCTATCAAAGAAGAGCTGGACACGGGACTTTTAAGCCGAAGAAGGAAGGAGTTAAGGTAAAGGGTTATGCTACATTTGAACCTACGGAACCCATTAAAAACGACTCATTTCCAGAGACTGAAATCATGGTCACACAATTGACGAATAACCTCGCAGGATTAAGTCGTAATTACCTATTAATATTTGAATATTGCATGAAGTAAAAAACATTCATTATTTACTTGTATTTGAGGAATTAAAATGGTTGTTCTTTTAGCTTTTGATGCCCTCGACCTGCATATAGACGAAGAGGAAGAGTCTGATCGCAATGTCCTCAAAGGGCCTTTTCCGCTGGATATGCCATTAAAAGATGGCTATTTAATGCAAACTAATTATATTGTTTCGCAAGTCAATAGCTTGAAAGATATAGGGGTATGCTTCAAATATTCTCTAAACTTCTTTAAATACCGCGTACATATTTTTAATTGGAACTATGTAAATGTTTCATATAATTAATGACCTGGATTGTATTGTTTTGTAGGTTAGAACGACGAGATTTGAAAAAGAGCTGCAACAACTCGAAAATTCAATGACTGAATGGTACACTCATTCAAATTTTCTCAAATTTAGAATGATGGATATATTAAATAATGGCTATTATGCTGCTGAACTTTTATTCCCAAATGCGCAAAAGTTTACTTGGGCAAGGTAAAAATTATGTTTTCAAATTATGCTACCTAATTAATTATTCAACACTCATTGTGCATGTAGAATTTCAATCGTATATTATAGTTAAAGTGGAGCCATTTTTTTATTGTAGGGTTAAAGTTGTAGATGATATTCCCGTCGACAGTGAGATAAGAATGATCAAAATAGTCGTAATTGACTACGGCATTCGTACAGAGGTGCATTTGCATGCGTTGGCAAAATTGCTACCCCGGTTTCGGGAGTACTTGCCTCAGTTGGGGCTCAGATCTGAATTAAAGCTTCGTACTTGTAAGTGTCTCAACTAAAGTTAAACCAACCATCATCTTTCATTAGATTAGTCAATTTACTCTATCTATTAATAATGCTGATGATTTCGTTTATTGTTTCTTACAGTGTCGAAAAAAATTACCTATAAAAGTTTTAAGTCAAAATTAAAGGAGCATCTGATATTTGGCAAGATTATTGAAATTAAGAAAGGAAAATTGCATAATCAAGACGATAAGCAACCAATTGCCAAAATCTCAGGGGTGTTTTACCACGACGGAAAATTATTGCAAAAGTACGTTGAAAAATTATGTTGAAGTATTCTCCGACTTTATGTTTTAGCTGAATACTAAATATAATTTAAATTATATGCATGTAGCCACCACAAGTAGTTCTGTTGGTGATAGAATCCTTTAATTAGCATTAGCTTAATATAATTACAGAGTGATTGCGGTTGTTTAGAATGATTATAAATACTAAACATTTGTAACCTTAGTTCATTTCAGATGTATTGTATTAACAAATATTTCTATCATGTAGTATTGCGTGAAAATCATAAGGATATAGATTAAGTATTGTGTATGATCCCATATATAGGTACTTCATATTTATCTCTTCACAATAAGAAATTGTAAGTAATATTATGCAGAAATAACATTATTATTCTGATATTAGATACCTACCTTGTGTTAAGAGTCGAAATATCATGCTTACTAACACGTACTAAGACTTCATAAATAACAACGCTACACCACAAGAAAATCTAACAAAGAATGCCGGCAGTTATATCCATAATTAGAGAATCAATTAGAACCTATTTAGTGAGACAAAAAAGTACGCATTATACAGAGAAATATCATTGTGTTCCTATAACTCTCCTTTTAAAAGCCTGTTAATTCAACTGAAAAAATCCTTAAATCCGACTGGACCACCAAGTAGTAAAATACTTACATTATAAAAAAGTAAATATTATATAACTATTCTGTATAAACCATAGTCATTAAAGCGAGTAGATATTCAAATCTATATACCAACTGCTTTAAATAATTCAATCTGGCCATGTTTACTTTTAAGGTGGCTATTTGTACAAACTGACTTTTATTTTCAACACAAAAATCATCCTTTTCGAAAATCATCGTCAATTTTTTGTTTATTTTCCTTACATAACTTTATTGGTGTATATTTAATGTTATGAAAGTGGGAAGAAGCAACCAACTCCGAATGTACCATGCGATTTCTATGTATAAATTATTGTTGTTGCTTGTGAATAAAGCCTTCTATATGAAATATGAAATACATGAGTACCTTTTCCAATCTTTACCTGGTATCGTCAATACTGTACAGATTATAGGATTTTAAGTAAAAAATTGTTTAGGGTAAGATGTTCCAACTGTGTTGTCAAAATACAATTTTACAAATACGTTTTATTGTAAAATTTCGGCTTAACTTTACAAGATATTTCTATGGGCCACTATAAATGTACTAATCACCTTGTATTTTGCAAAAAAATGTCAAAGTTCGTCGTCTAAAGATTTGCAATCCATGAAAATATCGGGTAAAGTTCAAATCAAAAGTTTGCACAATGTATATCGCTTTGGAGCTAGACTTAAGAAACTGTAAAATTGTACTACTTGGCAACGGTGTTGGAACATCGTGCCTGAATGAGAATCAGTTCGATAGTTCTACCAGGGTAAAAAGTGTATGAGGTAATCTAGATCTTATATGACTAGGACCTACTGATTAGTAGTAATGTGCACATAGCGACACACGTTCTTTGATATTTATACTGTTTCGGTTTGAGTGGTTCATTCCAAGTGTTTTTTATCGATGACTGTGTGCAGCGCATAGTTGAAGAGAAGCGTCCAAGAATTCTAAGATAATGTTGTCGTCTTCGAGAGACAAAGATAATGCGAGATTCCTGAGTCTTGTATGAGTTGTTTGTGGTCTTTATGGCTCGTACAAGAAGAGTTCAGAGTTGATTTTGCCTGTGCCTCATCTTTTAGTGTTTAATGTGTAAGACTCCATGCTTTATGGCACACACCACACTCTCAACACGAAAAGGAGCATTCTGTTCACGCTCCATGGTATTTTGGTGGTATAAGTGGTATGTAATGTATATATCTATTGTATGTACGTATGTGTATCCTCCGGAGCAAAAAATCCAGTATTGTCCCAAGGAAACAGTATAATAAATGTAGCAGCAAGGAAAGTGACTTCATTCGGTATAGTCCAAAGTGTAATATGAGAGAAGGGGTAAGTTAGCAATGACAAAGTCTCATTTCGGCTTTAGCTTATCGAATTTAATTTCTGGAAGGGAAGAAGATGTACCTACTACGTGAAATAAATACAGGAAGAAACAAAAGAAATTAATGCATGTTCGGTGTTTTGAATTTTGAGCGAGACGATGTGAGACGGCTCGACTCGTTCAAATCAAGTCAATTTGAAGAACAAGTTGGTCAAAGTGAAACTTTGCTTTCGTTTCGTTGCCTTATAAATACTAAATGTTTAAGCCGGAGGGACGGATGAAGGAAGGAGAATTAGAATTAAAAGTAATTCACCATCTCACCCGACAATTCTTTTTTCCAGACGGAATCAGTTTCTTTGCTTTATTGCGGTCTTCCCTCTAAACATATTGACCTACCAACAGCAAAATATCTGTACCTACTATCTACTAGTAGTGTACTCAATGCATTACTCGGCATGAGGGATTATCCGCCTTTTTGTACTTATACGAATATTATTCTGCCGTAGAGGTATAATGGTATTCCTGTGTGTGATTATACGCATTTCCCATGCACACTAAAAGAACAGGAACATGGTATTACTATTACAATCATACCGTAGCCTGTCTTGGTTTAACAGATGCGATAAAGTAAAATAAACGGAGAGCTCGGAGGAGATAAGAAGGAGAAGATTGAAGTAATCAAAACAGGTCGCTGTCCGTTGTCGGTGTGCTTTATCCTTCTTTTTCACATACTTAAAATCTATCTGTGCATTTCATACCGTACGCTGAACATTTCCATTCATGAGTCATGATAACTACACTGGAGAAGTGAGACTTGAATGAAACACATGGACTTTCGGTTGTATTGTATATGGTGTACTTAATAAGTGTACTCGTAGGCATAGTACATTAGGATTGGGCTTTAGCATTGTAAGCCAAATAAAAAAGATTGCGGCAATTGCTTTAATAATGATAATTAAGTATGTGAACGTGTTGAAAATCTCACAGCTTTGTGCTACGTGAGATTTGTAAGTGATCTAATTAACTACATGGAGGGACAATGATAATTAATCAATTGTAAATATTTACTATTGCCTTTTAATTATAAAGGGCTGTGTGCATTCTCACCGCAGCTTTGTGTGTGAACCACGATAATATTTGAATCATTCTCATTTCTAGAGATACGTATTTCAATTCTTTTAAAGATATGCAATGATTGATAATATTATTGTACTGTGTAAAATACATGTAATATTTTGTATTGGATTTAGAATCATTCGTTGTGTCCACATCAAGGAATTAAAAGTTAAGTGATATGAATTCTGTGCACAATAAAATACGTAATCTTTTCACTAATTTCAATTCTATGTCTGGGTTGTGCAAGTATAGTTAGAAATGCGCCTATGTATTTTTATCACACTTTATGTAAATTATTCAAATAGTTCGAATATTTATTATGGTGTGACTGTATATCTAATGTTTAGGTATGTAGCATTATTCCGAAAACGATGAGGCTTTTGCTTAAGGGAAAAGATACGATTTGTTATAAAGTTATGCCGATGCAGTTATTTATGGGCCACACATCACGATAATTTCTTGACGACCTTAAAACAATCATTCTCACCCTTTTCTTTCTTCTTGTTGTAAAGTTGTGTCTTCTGTCTTAGCCCTTAAAAGACAAAATTAAATAACAAATTTTGGATTTTACTCAAATCGTCTCTGAACAATTAACCTCCATTATAATTGAATAATTCTTGATTTAGCAGAACTGAAAGCTACATTGAATATAATAACAATTTTACTTTTTGCAAATTTTTAGTTCAATTTCGCTGACATGAATCATCTCATCTCTTGCGCAAATTTACTAAATACTGTAGTATATCTATATTACTGTATGTTTCCACTGGGTAGTCATTTAGACGATTGCTGTATTTATGCCCTTCAGCAACTGATTGAGATAACTTATTTCCGATGTTTGTGCAAACCATTGGATATGACAGCATTTTAATAATATTATTACATTACCCCGAGATATTACAATGATGATAATCCGATAATGAAAAGATCAAAAGTGTTGCCGCTTGCTTTTAATTGTCGAAGAGAGTCAAATTTCGAAGAGACTGGTTAATTTAATGTCCATAGCGATCCGGGAGTTAGAGGGGGACAGCGAGAGAGAGTAATAGTTGGAAGACCTGGAGATAATGGACGACAATGACAACTCTATCACCATTGCTTTTCCGTTGTCTGCTGAGCTGGTGGTGGTGACGACGGCGGCATGGAGACTTAATGGTCACTCGGCACTATTTTACGACTCAATTTCAATGTTCCATGCTGTACATCGTCGACGTCTTCTTGCAGACAGCTCAGATTTGTGATTTCCACTTTTTTCCTGATTCATAGTCAGTACGGTACATCTCACTTGTGTATCACACAACTAACTATATAGGTATACAATGCAGATACAACAGAAGTATTCTATACAAATACATTGTAGTAAATACAATCATCTTCACTTCAACGTGGTAATAGTAATAATGTCACAGTAATCAGTATCTAACCATCATAATAACACACATCTCGTCTCGCACGTCCCATTCAATGAGCCAACCGCAACAACCAGTTCACTAAAGCTACAAAACCACAAACTTTCAAGACTGTTCAGATTGTATTTATATTCTCTGATGGTTGCAGCAAAAGCAAGACATTTTTTCGTCCTGAATGGGGCAATACTGTCTATAGATCAAAAAGTGATAATGCACCAGCAAAATATATACCTACATGCTTTCTACTTAAAACAGACTTAAATATAACTTAAGATTAGTAGGCCATATTAAATGCCGTGTCGTCACCTTTATTTTATCGCGTCTTAACTCTCAACTTTTACTCTATCTAGGTAATTCTTTTTATGCTCCGGGTTTTTATTTTCACCTCCGTACACCCTTAATACACACAGATATATCAATTCTGACTTTAGGTATAAGAGATGATGTAACACAGATAACACTTTATAAATGTGACACAATGAAGCTAAAACTGTTTAGAGAGATTCCCCTTGCATTCAGTCGATGACAGGGAAAATAAATGAGTTTTTAAATAGCATTAGTTATTCTAGTTATCACGTAACGATTTTGTCGCACGAATGTCATTCATAGTGATTACTGACTTTATGTGCAATTGTTAATGTACATAAGTCCAAGTTATGAGAATAATATTTAATATGCCCACTTTAAAGTAACTGATGAGCAATATTGTACTCATTTGGGTATGTTTATAGTTTGCATGACTAGATTAAGTCCATAAGCGACCATAATACTGTATATAGGTAGGTGCCTACTGATAAATGACTTGAGAGTTTATCTGAAGCAAAATTCTTGCATGTGAGTTTTACAAAGATGTGAAAGAAATATTGTTTGGTAACTTACTCAGAGTTTCAGAGGTGTAGTCTAGAATTACTTACCGTCATTTTTGGAGATTTTGATGTGTTAAATGGGGCATTCCCGTGCGATTTACTCACATTTACTCTCTGAAAATGGAAGAAATTATAAAAAGGAAAGTTAAGTGGTTCTACTACAGATTATGAAGCACAGTGTATCTAGAAGCAATTCTCCATGTAACTTCAGACAATTTTCTTTAAGACTACCGACTACATTACATGAAGTCTAATATAAGGGTGTTTGTAACTTATTCCACATTTCATCCGTCAAATTAATTAAGCAAATGGATAAGCCCCATTGACAAACTAAATACAGATAATATTTGATTCCTAAATACATGAAAGTCTATTTTTAATTAGTATCTATTGAGAAAGTAAATTAATTTCAGAACTGATTCTCATTTGGCTTTCAATTCAGTTTTATTTTTACTGTATATATCAAATCCGAAAATATACAACATAAACATGAAAAGCTTGAGTTATTAATAAAACGTAGTTTTATTTTTCTATTTTACCTCGAGTCACAATTATAATGTTTCCTTTAAAACATAAACATGGTTAAAATTCTTAAAATCTTTAATGCGAAGTTACAATAGATGCATGCATAAAACTACACTTCTATTTTTCAAAGTAGAAGTAGAAAAATGTGAACAAAGTTTTGAAGCATTGTGTAGAACTGATTGTATGAATAAATGGACAGAGATGAGTGAAATAAGAGATAGGCGAGGCTACGTTCCTGCTATGCTGCCGTCAGTCCGTCCTTTAAGATTTTTCTATGTAATTTCGCCCACATAAATGCATTCCTCTGGCCTGGCGACTCACTCCGACAGAGTGTTCGCTCATTGTCTGATCTCTTGCATATTGTGATTAGCCATTAGAACAGCTACGTTTATCCTCATATACTTCTTACCCCAATAAAAACGCTTCAAAACATCTACGGTACCTTTTTTATTTGGAGACATGCAGAGCCAAGGCTGCAGATGTAAATTAACAACCACGTATTGACAAATCATTTTGAGAACTTGATTTAATTCGTGATTAAACAACAATGCCTTTTGAAACAGCCAACAAACGCCAATAGTAGTGGTAGTATTTATTGATTGTGTCTTTAGTCTTTCCATATACATATATCTATATATCCAAATGGTATATCCAAATGCGAGCTTAATTTTGCTCGTGGCATTAACTAAATTATACTATATATATGCAGTATGCACAAAATTTTGTCACTCACTAACCACCAAGTCCGAATAAAACAAGCAAAAAGCGGGAGGCGAAATACAGGATACAATGCCTGTTCAGCTCTGACTTCTCTCTCCAACAAACAATAAATAACCGCATTACTTAAACCTACTTACTTTGTACAGATAACGCCACTCTCACTTAATGTACTTCGCAATTGCATCACAATTACGAAACCAATAACCTTGAAATACTAACCTGAATCCAAATTATTTCCAATATTGTAAATTTTTCAAAAATCCTACAACTCATTCCTACTTCGGTAATAGTGATTCACATTGTAAGGTAAAATATTATAGATTTATAGAGTGATTTGTGAGACTTGAGAACATCAAATTGCAGTGAATTTGGTGTGAAAACCAAGGAAAAGGTAATGTATCGATTTATGGAGTGATTTGTGAGATTTAAGAACATGAATTTCAGTGAAATTACAATATAAACCCAAACATGAATGATTTTTTACAAAATTTCGCGTTTTCATAGAATAATCGTAAAATTCGCGATTTTTATTACATTTTTATAGTTCACATTCCGTCTAGTTGTGAAATAATATACTTAGTCATAGTCTACCTATTCGATTCACACATTTCGTGATTATCGCATTTGACTAACCTTTCATATACGATTAACCTAAATACTATACCTAGACAAAATTATTAGAGGTATGTACATGTGCACAGACTGAATTTTAACCTACTTGTTGATAAGCAGCAATCTTAACTGTTTATATAAACAATATTAGCTGATGAGTACAATGGATAATATGAAAAGTAGATCATGTGAGAGATTGAAAAGGACGTAATATTGACAGAAGTCCTGGAGTGACCTACTCGCGTCGAGTCCTGTGCCAAGCATCAGGCATCGGGCGTTTGCGATTCCCCCTGGAAAGTAAAGTTCAACAGGTCAATAAATAGGGAATCAACCCAAGTGGTTCTGAAACAATAAAATTGAACCAGATGAAAATGAGTATGAAAGAAAGGATTTGTTGTACTGGGGCTAATTTAGTGTTGCCTTGTCTTCATGTCACATTTTATCAGACAGAAAGGAAGAGAAGGAGGCAGAGAGAAAGAAAGAGTAGTTCTTGCTGAGTACATACCGACGATGGATTAGTCCGAGATGGTGGATGATGCTGATGATGACCCATCTAACTAAATTAACCTTCAAATCTGTCGGGGGGAGCAATTTGAAAAGGTTTTTTCCACCAGGACTGCATTATGGAACTCTTGAGCAATTAGTTAGGCTTTTATTGGATGAATGAAAGGGATGAGACGCGGATAGACCTCGAACACTTTTAATAGGCCACTCACCGTGAACATCAAATCGAATGGTTTACTTTACTCCGAACCTACGGAGTCCAGCCAGTCATCCCAGTCAACAGTCAACCCCCGTTGTAGTATGGATGCCTTTTAGTGTAACACTTCGTGTCAATATTATCATGACGCTGAAGTTTACTCATTGTGTGCTATTTATAAAATATAATACGTACTCTGTCTACACTTCTCTCCAGTATTGACTTTCAATTTGATTATTCATTCTGATTTGAGTAAGGAGAGTGACGTGCATGAGTCGAGTGCCATGCCAACTTTTGACTGACAGAACTAAACCACACGTACATTATCACATCATATTATCTCACTACAAATATTATCATCTATAGACTTTTACTAGATAACACGCCAAGAATACAATCTACAGCACGCATCTCCACATCTCCCTTTTACATATAAGCAAGTATTTCACCATCACATTTTTCTTACATGAATAATATAAACACATACAAATTACAATACAAATATATTGACGCGTAAAGTATACCTAAAAAGTATACCCGTAAAGTATATATAGGTACATGTAGTAAATGAAATTGGTATTACACAATTCCCAGAGTAATCATATAGCATAACGCATAAAGCTTGAAGTTTCGGTGGTTGAACCATTTAAGGTGGCAATCTTATATGCTGCTATTATAAAAGAGAATTTTTCATTCTTAAGATGCCCTAATGCGATAGATGATAACGAGGGCTGATCGAACTAGTCATTTAATCATAATAATTCAATGCACTGTAACAAGAATTTCCTTCCTTATGATGATTTAATTTCAACTCAGCAATGACTTATACAACACAGTATATTTTATATCACTACAATGCTGAAGATGAATGAACATCACATAAGATTTGACTACGAACACCTGTAGCACATTTTGGTATTTACAAAACTATTATCATTCTATACAACTACCTATAATGGTATACCTTACTGAATGCACATTATTTGGAGTCGGATACAATAATGTAAACCTTAAGTACTGTAATAACAAGTATTATAGTATTGACTATTGAGTCAAGGTAATATACAGCAAAGAGCGACGGAAAGGACATGGAGGGGGCCGCCTTATGCTTGTGTTATTTCCGCTCTGCCATTACCTGCCAGCTATTACCATTATTATCATTGTTATTTATATCATTATTGCTTTTATTGGTAAGATTTCCATATTTATTGGTTGTGGGAGCTTGGGCGCTCTCAAGTTTTATTTTCAACCACACAGCAGTAGTTCCACACTTGTGAGTTTGTCAGACCTTACTTATTTTACAAGTGCAGTAGGTGTGTAGTCTCATCTCAAGTCTCCGTTTATATTGTAGTTACCATCAAGAAGCAATGAATACCTATCATTCATATTATGTTTATTCGTCTGTCTATTTCGATATGATTAGTACAAGAAAGATTAATACGTAAGGTTGAGATCGATGAAAATCTCTAATGATGCGTTCATACCATAATATTAGGCACCATAAACCACAACGCACTGTGGTGAGTACATACAGATGGGACTACAGGGTGAATGATTACAATTTCAAATTACTGAAGTTGGTAATGATGATGATCATGCAAAGGGAACGAACCAAAACAGTTTTATCTTTGACTACTTATCTTTATCTATAACATTTGTTCATATACCTATATACCTCTGTTATTTGTTCTTTTTAAACGAATATGACTTTTTACAGAGGCTCCTCCATAGGAGTGATAATTGGATTAGAATCCTGAAAAAAATACTCGTCGGGTGGTCAATTTCCTTTGCTTGGTACTAACTGGTCCCTTTCTCATTGTGAATACAATATTAAACCAATGTAGGGTGAGATTCAATATTATTCAGAGTTTAACTTGACTATTTTGATACCGCAGATTTTACATTATTGCAATTTATTTACTAGCTATATTTAATATTATTATGTAAGTAGTTCTTTTCATGATAAATTTATTAGACACGGAAATATTTTTAATTGCCTATTTTAGAAAATCAAATGAATTTCGGAAGAATTAAACTCTCAGGTATCAGGAAATTTAGAAAGGAGTAAAGTTATAAATTAAAATTGTTTCAAATTTAGATAAACGGGGGCTATATTTCTTAGCGCACGACTAAAATGCATAATTTTTGAATGCGTTAGCAATAATTTATTATAATTCTCTTTCAAAGTACAAGTAAGTGTAATTAATATAAGCACTACTGAGCAGCTGCAGCTTGTGACTTTAAAACATGCATAAGAGTGAAACAAAAAATGTTTTCTGTGTCAAAATGTACAAGAATTATAGTGTCAAGGATGAGAATCAATATAGTTACGTGTGTTAATTTCATTCTAAGAAGGTACTTTACTGAATACTGATGAAACATCATATATCTCAACTTTTTTCTTGTGTACTACTACTAGAACGGTTAAAATCAATTTAAAAGGCTCACTAACAATATGTGTTTGAGAAAAAGGAAATGTTGAAGAACATGTAGGATAGTTATGCTTACGTACTTATTTATAATTTAATTTAATAGCAACACTTGAGGGTCTTTAGGGATTTAATGCATTTAGTGCGGCTCCAGAAAACACAACAACATTGCACCACCACCAAACACAACCAGTTCATTTCAATTTCAATAATGGCACAACTTCAGTAGTTTCTATAACCCTTAAAGCACCCTGCTATATTTATATTTTAATATACAGACCTCTTAAGAACTGAAGGCTCTTTGGCTGTTTTTATTTACTAGTGAAAGGTATTTACTATTAGGATCGTAACAACAATACTTTTCGGATTAACTTGACAGCTTGCTATGCCGTCGTAATTTATCCATGCATTTTCTGATCACTGAAAAAGGATTACGATTTACCTCCAACAATTCATTCGGCTTGTCTCGTTTCACTTCTGAATCTCGTTGTGAGTCGAATCCTATCCATGCATTATCCTACGTTATTATAAATCTCAGCTAAAACTACTGATTATACAATCATAGTACCTATAGAAGCACAGATAGTTCCTGTTTTTGTTGGGCCCATACTTTGCACTACTTGAGCACAGTTTCAGAAAGAATATTAAAAATGCATTGGTACCATGAGCCATATGCATTATGCTAATGGCAATAAGGCTGCTCTGTAAAGAAATATGATACCGCATTTACAATATCAGTAAAAAGATTAGTGAGAGGGTGAATGTTAAAAATATAACAACGAAAAGCGTCAAGAAAAAGAGCGGATTAGTAAAACGCCAAGTTCAGGATACCCCAATAGAGTTTTATACCTGTTCATTTCATAATGTTCTCCTTTTCTCTAAAAGATTATTGCCACAGCGTATAGTGTACACGTAAATACAGCTTTTAGACTGTTTATTTATTTCAGAAAATCTTCTGGTGAGATGTTTTCATTGTGTGTGTAATGACATGTAAATCCAAGTAGTATCTATATAGATCTGTATGGTTGAGATGGTAAAAAATACATCGACAGAAGAGATTATAAGCTTTCAGTGAAATAACATAAAAAAGCTTCTTAAATGCAAAGAAAAACGTTTAAAAAACCCAAAGTGCGTGTAAGAAAAATAAGTACATACAGAAAATTTCACTGCATAATAGAAAATGTCAGGTTGATACTCCAGAGCATTAGGGAAAAAAGAAAAGCAACAGAGAGGAGAGAAAAACAGTAAGATGTGAAAAGTGTTGTGTACGGAAGATATGATCTCAAAGATCACACCATCATCACATCACTTGAAGATTGTAGATGCCAGCTCCTAAATAACTGTTGGTGACGTTAATAATTCCGGTTGATTTTGTGGGTGTTCTGATGTGGTGATTGGATTGAAGGTGATTCAATGTTTCTTTGTTGCTATACAGATAATATGTGATGATAGTCCGATTCGTTACAAGTTGACTTAAGCGACCGACGATGACTAGCATAGACAACGGAACAAGCACACATAAAATACATGTATGTCTCTCTCTCTGTATTTCCATTCCTATCACTAACTAACAATACACCTTGTATAAAAGCACATCTTGTGTGCAGTGCATTATATTGTAGCAGTAATAATAATAATACGGTGAATTGGTTGAGATGAAGAGAGAAAGAAGAATGAGTGAGTGCAAGCGATGAATAAGAGACCGACAGGACTGTGAAGTGACAGAACACAACAAAATGGACTTACCTCCACGTCCAATGGTCACAGAGCAGTGACACTACTAAAAGATAAAGAGATCACTTTGAAAATATAAGCTAACTAGTCAAGGCACAAGAAAAACCAAGTGAACATCACCATCAGCAATGAAAAGTGGATTGTGTGATATAAATAGTCGTTAGAATGGAAATACCATGTCGGTAGGTAACAACAGTAGATTTAAACAAACTCCTTTGCAATACATCCTCACAATATCAAATAAGGATAAATAAATACATTCACACTCACACATCTCAAAACTATATAGGTATACAGATATATTTTGTACTACATATTCTGTAGAGATATAAGCTGGATGCGAATATAGATAAATAATGGTTGTGCTATAGGAAATAAGAGTGTGTGGGTAGTCTAATTAAGTCGTAGTTGGTTCTGAGGCTTTTTCACGTAGTAGAGGTGTCTGACTATTTATTTATAACATTATTGCTATCTATAAGTAGGTAAAACGTAGCAGTGGTACAATAGAAATACTAGGGAAAGGTAAAGAACCAGAGGAAAAGTTAAAATGATGATAATGCTGGTGGAGAAGGGCAAAGAATAGATAATCAGCGTAATATATGAGGACGAAACAATTATTGTGAGCAGAACGAGACATAACATTACACACTGAGAAATAAATACAACTTTTACGTAACAGACAACCAAGACAGGATGAGAAAAGACTCAATTCGATATAAATGTTTTTCTGTAGTACCTACTACATGTGTATTTATATATATAGTTCCTATTTCTACACTACAAGTAATTTACTACGAGAGTTACCGTTTGTATAAACGTTTACCTGTTCCCTCACAGAATTTATATCGTTAACCCTTTAGATTATGTGGAGGGTACTTGATAAGTGTACACAACATGGGAAGAATGAGGGAAAATAGGAAAATCGTTTATAGATAGTAGAAATAATCCTATGTGTCTCTGTACCTTGTACAGGGAGTGTAGTAAAATTATTTCTTGTTCCTTGCAATATGTTTTCAGGGTAAAATGTTATATGGGAGAGTAAGACTGATTGGCTTATTGCTATATCTTCTTCCTGCGACATACTGTTGTGTTTATGCTTCGATTTATTTAGGAAGGCTGAAGTTCATACGAATGAAGACGTGATGCCGCTATACATATGAAATGGCATTGGTTTATATGGTGAGGATAATAGAGAAGAGTACTTGTCTAAGTATAGATACTTAATATTGTTAGTACAATGTATTTGCTTGCTGGAATGGCAGTTGATCCCGTTTCTCTCTCAATCTCCAAGACCAAATGAGTGAAAAGTGATGTCAGGGGCTGCGAACCGATTACATCTTACAGGGAAAACGATGTCCAGCCCTGATTTACGAACAGTCTCTCTCTAACTCAACTAAACCGACGAGTCCTTACTCCCTACAGTTATTTCATCTTCTGGATAGTTACTAGCAAACAATAGAATCATTTTATATCCATACGCTCAGAGAAACTAGATCACGACAAAAAATGACTCAATTATTCCATTTTTTACCTTCGTTGATTTTTGAGACTTACCAGGGATTCAACCGCAATGCCAACATAATTGTAATTTGATTCTCATTAAGAAATCAACTTAAGGTTTTCCATTTAGTATACCTGATTAAAAATTAAAATCGAAATTCTTTTTCTATTTTAATTGATGTGCAATGTATAAAAATTCGTAGCAATAGCAAAAAGTCCCATTTGCCCCAAAAAAGCTACAATTTTTTTATTATCTGTACACTGTAATTTATATCCAAGGCAATCTTACTACGTCTCTTAATGCTAAAATGTAAAACGTTACATTTCCATATAAAATATTGTCTCATGAAAAGTAAAATAGAAAATTCAATGATTTCTATGCTTTCCTCATCTATAATTTACCATCACTCCTTTAAATAATCTACTAGGAAATAGCTCATAGTGTTACATTGAATTTACGGCTGAGCGTAACTGATGGCACACCAAACGTACGGTTGGGGCATATAGTAAAACGATAAATGTGTCTATGTCGACAATGTGTAATGAATGTTCTGCTTGTAATTGTGTGTACACCTGGAAAGGAAAATATCCTTGTACTGTTCCTTTGTGCACACAGGTATGTTTATCGCTGTAGCATTTTACTTGTAAATAATGTGCAGGCACAAAACACTACTACAACTTAGTAGTAGTACAGTGTAGTGTTTCACACAGAATTGTACATATAGACAACAAAAACAACAAGAATGGAGCAACAATAAATACTTAGTCACAATTAGAATAGCTATGTATAGCCAGAAAATAATCGTCTCACTTTAGTTCATGTTTTGTTGCACACAAAAGCCAAAGCCACGGCCAGAGTCATCAAATCTTGTGATTTCCTCGCTCTCGTGTCATGGATGTGCCAAGGGTCTATAGTCTTGTGCGTATAATATATCTCTGTGTGTGTATTTATGTTTCTATAAGTCTACTATCCTATATACTACTGCATTGCACTGTAGTATTGTTAATTGTAATTCACGATACATTCTAGAAACATGTGGTGTTCTAACAACCAATGTCCAACGAACATAACGCAGTGTAGCTACATGGTAATAAATCCCGTGGAATGTGTTTTCTGACTGAATTAAGTGAGTCTTCCTTGATTGAATAAATGTTAAGCGCAAAACGAGAAAGAACAAGGTATGTTTGGTCGCCCTGTGTACTCAAATCAGAAATCCCATTCTGATCTTCATGACTATACTTAAATACTACTGGAACACATACGTGTTAAACGCTGAACGTGATAGAGACTTTACAGAGCTGTGGTGATTCTTAACTGACACATTGAATGACGATGAGTTTGTATATCTCGTGTATTTTTATGTCTAACAATCCCTCCGTTTGTCTCTATGTATCATCCATGTATTGATGTATTGCTACAGCTTATACTAACAAATTCTTACAGCTGAAAATTTTATATAGGTGTATGGCTTATCACATGGTATTATTATAATTATAGAATGGACACGCATACTTTCGTCTAATATAATATATGACATGTTCATATGTGTGTTGATAGGTAGTTTACATTTACACACAGAGATATAGTCTCTTTGTATGGCGATATCTTTACAGTCTAACAATAAGACAATATTATATGCTTATAATATAAAACGTTTGATGATACTCTGACTGGGTTTTAAGGGGTGGACAATTGTTCTGGAGAAACTAAGAGACTTACTATGGAAATTAACGAAGCAAGTCTCTCGGAGTAAATGAATGTGTCCAAAACATTACAGAGACAGATTTATGAGGAGGAATTTATATACTCGATTTAAATGAGTACTTGTGTTTACTTTACACCAAATATTTCAAATATTTTTAAGACGTTTTCTCCTATGTAGGTAAATGTGGGTGTTAGGTATGTTGGTATGCAATCCACACTGTGTAATAACATATGTACCTACCACACTACCACGAGAAACATTCTTTGTCATAAAAAATGACAGAATGTATGGTAATTTGCGTTGGTTTCACCAGACCCAGATAATAAGAGACTCTAATCTTACAAAGAAAGACTTATTGGAAAACATGGAGGTTTTTCTAGTAGTAGTTGTGTAATTCTATGAACTTGAACGACTTTTAAAGCAGAGTATAATCGTTCAATTTGCCATGGAGTGGAAATGTGGGTGTATTAACCCCATAAGGTAGAGAAATGTCAAATAGCACGGCATTTGTTGATATACACATCTACCTGAAAAGATTTGAATATTATACGCACAGGTAAAGTTGGTAAAACATGATGATGGAGTAGAGATATTAGTTCCGCAAGTGTTTTCGCCCCCGACTATTTGATCTTGATGATAAATGTAGCGACCCTAATATATACTAGAAAATTTGACATTCGTTGACAAATGTTGTTATTGTCAAGTTGAGAAATACAGATGCAATGCAGCAGTAAGTACTGCTATCTGTATACATATTTACTTAGAAGGAGAATTTAGCTTTAAGAAGCTAACCAGACGCGTCTTACTCCAATTTCATTCATACAATCTTTTTGCTTGGAGAGTGTGTGGCTCATCTCGTGTATTTCTCTGAGGATAAGTACTATACGGAGCAAGTGAGGAGGAAAAGATGGGAATTTCCTTTTCTGTAAAGAGCAAGAAGAGCATGAGATTGTTATAGTGAATGAAACTTATCTTTGTCTGTTCTTCCATGACTTTTTTCCCATTTAAAGTGTAACTTGAGTAAGGCACACACAGAAGATGGTGTAGTACTAATGTTTTGCGTTCAATTTCAGTGTGTAGTGTGTAGCAACATGAAAACTAGTAGGCCACGGCTAGTAGTGAGACAGACAGTCATTTGTCAAGACAAGGAAGAATGGACACGCTAAACATTTATGTGTGTAAACATAAGTAGCAAAGAAGCCCTGCTTTAAAAGAGCACAGACACTAATATCAACACTAACTAGCCTATAAGTAAGCCAAGGAAAACATACCAACTGAAGAATCTTCTTCTGTCTCTTCCAATTCTACTTTATACTTTATAACACAGACCAGCAAGAATTTCCATTCAAATCCACACTCATATTATCGTCCTCATAGTTAGATATTCCCTTTCCAAAGTCAAGTCATTTCATTCATCCGCTCACATTTCGCTTCATACAAACTGGAGATACAGATACGACTACAAAGACACTGATAAACCACGATTGTGTTATTGTGTCCATGTAATATTTCACTATACGGTGACTATATCTATTTTTTCTGTTCGTAACAAAATATAAATTGCTGCATCTCGTGTTATAAATACCTTTGTAGTATTTATAACATCAGATAAAATTATGAATGTACCTTGGCACTTGCACTGCCTACTTAGGAATTGTAAGCAATGCAAATTATATTCTATACAGAATAGTACCCTTCAGGAAAAGGTAAATAATACATCTCAAGCGTCACTGACTCCATTATGAAAATACTTTTAACTTGTGAATGTCCTTAATACAATTTATAGGCTTTAAGTTCTGATACTACTATTACAGCGATTGCTGTTTTTTCTATATCGACTCGAGTCAATATAGAAAAAGGTTGAAGGTGAAACATATTTATACTATAGTAATAGAGATTTTTCAGTTTAAAGGTAAGAAAAGGTATGCCCCTGAGATTCTGATAGAATAATTTTCATTGAGGCAGGGATAGTGGTAGAGATAACTACATTGACCGTATGTCTTTCGTGTTTTTGGATTGTCGTATGGATGGCATTCGATTATTTCATTCCTGTGTCATGTTTGAAGAGCTGTTGCTGTTCAAATTAATTTATTTTATTTTGGCACCCTTTCTCGGACATAGAATTCAACCCGTTGTATTTGTTACAAGATTCAGAGTTATTCCAGATAAGTAAGTCATCAGTTAGCAACTGTTAGCAGACGCAGCAAATAATGTTTAATCCACGTACATACTTCACTAATTCTAATCTTCGGCTTCTCGTGTCAAAACATCCTCGTTTAAATTATTTCCCAAAATTGGATCATTGCATTTGATCAGAACTTTGGATTTTCCTATTTCTCTATAGGAAAATCCAGTCAAGCGAGTCAATTCTGTACGTGTCACTATAATTACTCGTATTGAGAGAATTACAATTAGTATTGAAGCGCTTATAGGATTAGAATGGTGTTTGTGTGAGTATTCCTTGTTATTTTATTTATTACCTGTGCACTTGACTTTTCCATGTAAGCGTGTGCACTTAATAATGCTCTGAAAATACAAATACATAGAAAAGCCAACTAAGCTATTTGTTTGTACTCTACTTACCTTGACACACTGTAAACTACAAGAAATACATACACCTACTTGTGTTGTGTCTCTTGTTTCCTCACACATTCCGCTACTTGACTGGATTCAAATGATTCCAATCAATCGGTGATTACTCGTGTTCAACTAAGAAAAGGATTTATCTTCCCTGTTGACAGAACATAATTTTTAAACCAGTTACACATCAAACTTGGGCTAATAGGAACACTTATACGGAAATTACCTATACTTATTATACTGCACCTAACAGTATCTGTTTCACTTCTATGTAAAAATAAGTGATGTACAGAGCATATCTTAATCTGTGTATATCGACTCTTGACTTTTACAGTGAACCACTTGCCCAAACTCAAAAGTATATCTGGTTCATTGTTGAATCATTATTTTATTGCTGCCAATTACCCCCAGTTTTATTGCTTATAGGTATATCTATAACAGTATAAATGCGTTTTCTTATAATATGACTTTTATACTTATAGTGATGTACCTAATTTATATTTCATTCTATCCTATCTATCTATATATATATATTTATTTAAATAGCCAATACGAATACTAATCCGTATAAAATAATAGAAGTGATATAAAATTTCTTGCTGTATATTTCCTGCTATATTTAGATGATATTATGTAAATTAAACAGATAGGGATGATTCTATATGAACACACTGCGCACGAACTATCAGTAGATACTTATATTGACTTTTGCATTCAGTCAAGAATTACGTAAGTACTTCATGCAACGTTTAAGCAACAAGAAAACTATCAGATAAGTTTTCACCACTCGACAACCTCGTAGTCGACGTACTATAATCTCCAGTAATATTTATTAGGTTTGTAGAACAAGTCTGTTTTGTTCCATCAAGGTATATGGTAGTGCTACACTGTGACAGCTTTGAGGTTTGTGTATAATTCAAGATAAATGATAAAAGAATAGTATGAAGTGTCTGAGAAGAACCGTTTCAATTTAAATTCACGTTTAAGGAGTCGTAATGTGTAGCTGAGCTGAGTACATATAAATTTATCTTCTGAACAGGAATTCCAAGCTCTTAATTGCTGTTCACTGCTCCTCGCCACTAATTGAAATGACTCTGTGGATTATATTGACGAGAGTCAGATGGTCTCTACATTTTCTCACTCGGAAGGAAACCAGACGAAAAAATATCCAGCTATCACAAACGATAAAGATTACAAAGGTGCAATAAAGTCATACAGGTACAGCAATTGATAAACTTCCATTCCATGTAATATTTCCAACGTATCTTCAATTTACACCAAAGTAAACCTGTAACTCGTAAACAACTCGAAGTCTCTAATCGCAGATTGCAGATGGACTCAAATTAATTGTCAGAGACCTGCATCTGACAAAATTTCTTAATTTATACTATTTTTTGGGTAGTAGGTGCCTAAATACTTATTTTTAAAAAGAATGTTAACTTAAAAAAATGAAATTCATTTTGTTTATGCATTATTTTTTTGTAAGTGTAATGAATAAATGATAATTATCGATGACATAATGACATTTATTACTTAAATTGTAGCACTACTTAAAAATTATAAAGAAATGCATGAAAGTTTTCAAAGTATGTACATATAGTGGTTGATAAATTTCGTCTGAATGCCATAGTATTACTATAGCACTACTTTTGCAGTTCTAAAATATATTTAATTGACCTTTTTTTCACCCTGAGGATATCGTCATATAATTGATTATAATAATTGAAAAGTTTAGATGTAAAAATAATTCTTTTTAATACCATAATTTTAAATATAAATTTTCTTTTTTCCTACTGGTACATCAGTGTTTATAATAATGAGAAGATTACATTAGTATTTATAGGCTTAAGTATGTACTGATGTGCTATAATAGAATGCAGTCGAGAGATGAAAAAGCAGGTAATTGATAATAGAGGAAGAGTAGATTGTGGATTGGAACGCTTCCATGGATGACCACGACGACTAAATTGCGTGGGATGAACGTGTTCAAGTTGCATTAGGATTGGATGAGATTTGTTTGCAGATAGTCAACTCATCTTGAGACTTGCGTTCTAAACGAATTACATAAAACATTTATACAACGTTAACAACCATCAATTTTCTCGTGTCTCCTTCTCTCTTCTTGCTTTTTCCACTACGCAGCAGTTGAATAATTGTTCAAGTACGGATACTGGATACTACAGAAGTATTAATGTTAGTTTCATATTAGTTTGAATTATTCAAATGAATAATTATGATCTAATGGATATTTTGGATATCATTGTTTGCAGCAACTGAATAATCAAGGGACAGTGTACACTAAATAGTAGTCCCTCATTTATTGAATAAATTTAAATCTCGATGATGCGAAATTCTCATTAAAGAACTTTCAATTTATTGAGAATTCAAGCTCATAAAATTTTAGCCCTTGACGTGAATTTTTTTAGCGTACTCAGATTCGGAAAGAAAAGAAAGACGACAATTGTTAAAGACTTAATTCATAAACTATTTTATATAATACGATCCGTTCCCACCACTAACAACCCGATTATCCCATCCGTTCCCCAGACGGACACTATATTCATATCATATCTAACTGTATCTCTGCATTTGCGCTACGTTAATAATTTGATAAATTATTTACATTAATGCGGCCACAACAAATCATGTTGTTGTGTACATTAGGAACAAGGATTTTTCATTTAGAAAATGGAAAAAATTGAACTAAATATTGAACATAAAACTTCCTTAGCGATGTGTCTATTGGGAAGAATATTGGTAAAGTCTGCACCTTCAACTTTCGGGATAACTTGAACTCCGGCAAACTAGTCCAGTTGATAGTGAAATAGTTTATCAACAATGCTCTTCGATGAAGTATTTTATTCAACAGGCTTCCCCACTACGGTGTTAAACTCGTTCGTCTGATACCTCTTCAGACAATGACGCAACCCCAACGAAATATCCTCCAGCATTAATCTCTCCATACTCTCCAAGTAACTGTTTACACCGAGATTTTTTGCAACCAAATCCAAAGCAGTTTTCATACGTGGTTTGCCTTCTCTCTCATTCTCTCGGACGAATGGATCACTTGCATGTCCGCATCGTTTTCTATAATCCTCGAATCGTCGATATTTTTACAACGACTCTTTGATTTTCTACAGCGATTTGAAATTCCTCGACCGCCACCGTCAATAACATAATCACCCACTATTTCTTCAAATACAGTAGTTTAAAATAACAGTGATGTTTAAAGAACAATTATTATAGAGGGACTGTAATTCTTCGTCTAATTCCAATCTTGGATTGAATCTTAGCACAATGTCCCGTAAAAACGTTTCGTCCTGTACAGCACAAGTAACTAATTTGGGATATTAGATCGTTATGATTAAAATATTCTCATTGATTTCCTTCACCACTAACTGTTTCTTAAATCACTTGAGAAGAACTAATAAGCCACCAGGGGGTCTAATAACCCACCCGGGGTGTCTAATAAGTCACCCGGGGTGTCTAATAAGTCACCCGGGGTGTCTAATAAGTCACCCGGGGTGTCTAATAAGTCACCCAGGGTGTCTAATAAGTCACCCGGGGTGTCTAATAAGTCACCCGGGGTGCCTAATAAGCCACCCGGGGTGACTATGATTAAAATATCCTCATTGATTTCCTTCACCACTAACTGTTTCTTAAATAACTTGAGAAGAACTATTAAGCCACCCGGTGTGTCTAATAGGCCACCCGGGGTGTCTAATAAGCCACCCGGGGTGTCTAATAAGCCACTCGGGGTGTCTAATAAGCCACCCGGGGTGTCTAATAAGCCACCAATTTTCGATAACAAATATATAGATATTTAAAATAACAGTGATGTTTAACGAACAATTATTATAGAGAGGCTGTAATTCTTTTTTCTAATTTCAATCTTGGGTTGAATCTAAGCACAATGTCCATTAATAAAATTTCGTCCTGTACAGCACAAGTAACTGATTTTGGGATATTAAATCGTTATGATTAAAATATTCTCATTGATTTCCTTCACCACTAACTATTTCTTAAGTAACTTGAGAAGAACTAATAACCCAGCCGGGGTGTCTAATAACCCACCCGGGGTTTCTAATAAGTCACCCGGGGTGTCTGATAACCCACCCGGGGTGTCTAATAAGCCACTCAGGGTGTCTAATAACCCACCCGGGGTGTTTAATTACCCACCCGGGGTGTCTAATAACCCACCCGGGGTGTCTAATAAGCCACCCGGGGTGTCTAATAAGCCACCCGGGGTGTCTAATAAGCCACCCGGGTTGTCTAATAACCCACCCGGGGTGTCTAATAAGCCACCTGGGGTGTCTAATAAGCCAACCGGGTTGTCTAATAACCCACCCGGGGTGTCTAATAAGCCAACCGGGATACTTTACCAAACATCTTTCCAACAGACACAAATTGCTACTGCTGTTTCTTATTCTTAAAGGGAGTTCAGAGCAAGAAGAAATCATTAGTTTGAGGCCTTTCTATTGTTTTGAATTCCTATTTCACTTTGCATTCAAAGAATGAGGCCGGTTTCTAATGCAATGATGTTCTGAACTCCCTATACCATATCAGTCCGTGGTTCATAAATCGTAAAGCATAATTTTCATTCCTGTCTTTAACAAATTCAATGAGCTTTACTTCGTTACACAGCAATAGTTGCTCCAGGAAATGGTCTAGAAAGACAAATTAAGGTATCTTGTTTCCAATGAATGGCTGGATACATTTATATCTTTCTGAAGGCAATTTTTAATCTAATATCAATAACATATTTGACATCAATGACGAATTTTGAAAGTGTTCAGTACTTCTGAAGGTCAGTTATAGAAGTTATACCTTTAGTGCTTGAACTGAAAAATTCCAGGTAGTGTTAGTATATTATAGTCTCATACAACTTCGTTTATTAATACGTGATCTGTACTGAAATGCATCTTAAGCACGTACAAATTGTATATTCCTTATTTATAAATGGAAAACTGGCACTTACATCTAGTCCTTTTATGGTGAATCATGTTATAAATTTTTCAAACCTAAAATACAACCACTATGCGATTTGCAACAATACGTAGCGTCCAATTGGATAATAATATATGCATACATATCTCTACCAAAAGTATTGTAATCTATCGCAGTTGCATATTAAGATGAATATTTTCAGTTTGGCATTTTGAATGTAAATGCAAATAATTGTCAATAAAGATTTTATCTTTGTAATCATACGATGCTATACAAATAACAAAGACGACTGTGTATGCTATAGCTGGCATACTGAAGTAATGTTGGATGTAAAACGTGGTACTTTTACAATTTCCATATAATAACAATATTATGAATGTTTTAATAAGCGTGTCCACATTATTTTGTTATCACGTACATGCAACAGTCCATTTGTTGTATGATCTGTATGTGATGCAATATAAATTTTTGATATAAAAGGACGATACCTGTACGTACATCACTTTATACACACCAATATAGACGCTGCACACAGTCGCATGTATTTATGATGTTGTGTTGGTTAAATCTGTTAAATAGTGTTGTTGTAGTTGGATGTACAGAACGTGAATGAGGATGCATTGCAAGAGAATGATTAGATCATTTAGTTCATCCATGCATGCGTTTCATTGCCATGTGTGGGATTTCGATTTTACCATTCTTCCTTTTTCATCTTCATTTGCATTCCCATTTGCATTCTTTTACGTTCCATTAGTGACTTCGTCATATTATTATAACAATTCTTTTTCATTTGCCCCATTACTTCGTCGCTATTGTGCTCCTCTTGCCTTTGTTATTTACATTAGTGTGCACATACATAACATCAGCCATAATAACACACACAACACTGCACGCTTTTATTTACATATGTCTTCGTTATTTCTATACTTGTACTTCCATTGTGCCTAATAGTTTGTTTTACTGGAGGTATAATCCCACAACCATTCATGACACTGTAGTAAATCTAACTTGAAATAATAAATCACACAAATATTATTCACATTTGTCTTACCCTTCACTTAGAAATGAGCAAGCACACTATATGGTAGTGTGCTTCATTGCATTTTATCTAAAAAGTTGTAATTAAGGCTGGAAACAATTCCGCATCATCTTTACTTTATTGATACTTTTCGTACGTTTGTTGTTGTAGTCAATTAGTAAATTTTTAATAATTAATACCTGAAATTCTACATGAAGTCAATTCTTGTGATTTTCCTGCTCATTTTTAGGAGAAATTGTTGTATGCTATGTCCATTGTTGTAATCAGGGAACAATTTATCATGAAATTGAATATTTTGACTGACGTGTGAGTCCCTCTCCTTGTTAATCTTCGTGTTTACCCTTCATCTTCACCTGTGTGGTATAAATAAACGCATGATCACCGTTGTTACTGTATATACCAGAGGAGTCAGTAGCTAATCTTAAATTGTTCACGTATTACGATAGATTTAATGTGTAATCCAACAACAATAAAGCTATTCATTGAAAAATCGTTTATTTTCTTTCATCGTCAAGTTTCTTTGCTTATTCCTTATACTGCCTGCAGTTCGAACTACTTACTACATATTATTATGAGAATTGATTGAAAGAAGATCAATAGACAGTTTCAAAAAGTATTAAAATAAAGTTTCATGCTGTACTTCTTACTTTATATTTATAACATTTATTTTTTATATATAACCCGGAACAACAGAAAAATATCCGTATACTTTTTTTCAAAGAAAGTTAAAACCAAGCTCATGATTTTGAAAGTAAAATGGAATTCATATAGTATTGGTATATATAAATACAAATAATCCAATCAATCCGCATTATAATTGTAAGATGAGTATTATAGAGATACAATCGCCAAAAAGCCCTCCTCATCCGCTCAAGGGAAATTTTTGTTCCTCTTATTGTTACACAGTGGCCGTGCATTACGTATCAATACTGGAGGAAAGGTATTAGTAGTTCTTGTAAAAAGGCTTAAGGTAATCTTGAGACAAAATATTACACGGATCCCTATACAATTACTGCAGAAGTACACACAGATAGTAGCAACAGCAATAATACACTTACAAAGTGTAAAAAGAAAATAGTAAAGCCTAGGTCTCATAATCAACTTTTTCCACAGGGGTTATTATATTACTTTACATTACAAGTACTAGCTATAGAGAGATACAAATTGTAGACGAAGATCTTTGAACATGCTTTTGGCCTCAGCCACAAAGTTCTTTTACTCCTTACTCAAAAGTGAATTCAACAGGTAAACACAAAACACCCACGCAGAGACAGGGAGAATCCTCTGGAAAGCCTTAGCACACCATTCCACTCTGTATATATCCATTTGAAAGCAATAATAAGAACGCTTCTGTTGTTTGTGATCTGAAGATATGGCATGGCTATGCTGTGGCTATACGTAATAATAATACACAATGCAAGAAAAGAAATTACTTATCCGATTGCATTGATAGTGGAGAGAAACCACTTACGTATTTATTTGTGGTGAGCTGTCTTGCCGTTTTGTTGTTGTTGAATGAGGTAGGTATAGGTAGGTAGTTTCATTTCTTGAGAGAGTTAGTGGTAAAAGAGAGAAGTTGAGATGATGAGACTGTGGCTGGACCAGAAAGCAATTCATTGTCAGCAACACAGCCTTGAATTGACACTTCGAGATGAACAAATGTGGCAGTGGCGTCTATTGGCTCACGGGTACCACTCAAGAATAAATCTATAGCAACCTCAATACCAAATACTACCACAGATCTCCAGTCATCAGTCACTGTACAATACACGACTCACAATACAATGAAAAGTACGCTGTTTGAAAATACTTTTCTTATACGTGTATTATTTAATAATAGAATTTTAAAGTGTATCTGCATTTATACTTAATATATATAACTATATATACCTATGCAAATATATTACTAATGTAAATGCAGTTATATACAAAAATGTTTTATTAAACTTTTCTTATAAGGAATATATAAATAAATATTCAGTAGCATGGTTATAACGTAATATTGTATGTGATAGAGAATATAATAAAGGAAAATGTTATTGTTGGAGCGTATGAAATGATTGGGATTTTTTCATGATACAATTGGGTGCTACATGAAGAATATTTGAAATTATTTATATTTTAACAGTACAATAAAATAAATAATATTCATTTCAAATTTGGCTATGTGTAATGAATGCGTACGATGAATTCTAATAAGTAAGTGTACATAGAATGTAGGTAGGTACAGGTATGATTTGTATGAGTTGTATTGTGGTAGTAATAGGTATACAAATACAAATATAGAGAGCCAGGGGGAAATCTCGAGGTACGTCTCTTGTTATCGTTATCACTTAATAAAATCTCGAATCTTTGATCTTCAATCTTAGATCTGTGATCATTTCCTCTTTTATGTTTTGTGGATGGTGATGTATGTGGGTGGTTTGACTATTAGTATGTATTGCTAAAGCTCTTGTAGAGAAAAAGATAACAATAATATTATAAAATGTGTGTGTGTGGAAAACTGCCACTCATCTCTGTAATCGTTCTATTTACAAGTTGCCTTTGCTACAATTTACGCAGAGTGTGGGGGATATGAGCTTCTTTTCCTCAATACTCTGCCCACGTCCATTGTGTACGTATCAATGACAGAAAACATCCACTGCAAATAATTAATTTCGATATGTATGATTACAATTTTTCCAATGCTTCCTACTTTATTAGGTAACTGATAGACTGATATCATTCAAACTAATGTTCTTTCATTCATTGTGTGCAGTGTGCTCGTGTACATCAAATCAAAACTTCTGGCAGATACAACCACAGCCATGTTCTTCAACTTGTGTGTAATATAGATGAATGATTGTTACGACTTTGATTTTACTACCGCAGCAACCTATCGTCATTTCCTATATAAAATATTACAGAACGTGTTTTTTATTAAGTTGATGGGTTCTGTTTTATATGTGCATGGAAAAATTATATTTTTAATGTATTGTGAAAAAATCATGTATGATTATAGTAAAAATTGTATAAGGTTGTGTAAGATTTTATGTAGCATCTCCATCTTTTCATTGTTGTACATTTTCTTACACAGATTGTATGCTTATATGAAGTATGTTTCAAAAATAAAAATTTCTGATTTTTATGGATTTGCCATATTTATGAAGTGATAAATAAACAGGGAATTGAAAACAAGGATTGGGTATATGTAGAAGTACAATAATTATTTTTATTAAAACAGCTTTTCTCTTTTGGTATTACATATTCGAAGTGTTCAAACACAATTTATAATACAATTCATCCTTAAATATATTTATATACGATAATAAAATTATTACTAAATGCTAACATGTACGGTAGCTTATATAATTTACAAAGTAAACGTGAAAAATGTTTCTTGATCTTAATAATAATATATATGTGCTGAACATTCGTTTCATTGTATCAAACGGACTTGCAAAATTTTATTTTACACTATTTTACAAAATAATACCTTTCATTGGGTAATAAAGTCATCCTGAATTCTGTCATTCTGTTGTGGAATGCATATTAAAGCTTTATAGTTATCATGTGGGGTAATGCGAGATTATCATTCTTTACATCAGTTGTTAATTTTTGCCTTTTCACTGCATGTACACATTAAGCATTTCTTGTGCTGGTGCAAAATAAATATAAATTAAATAAAAATAATAATTCGAAAAACATTTACACAGTGATTAAGCGCATTAAATACAAAGTATAATGAAAAATCTAATTAGAATAGCAAAAGTACTCCAAATAAAATCTCATTCAAACCTCAATTTCCATTGCATCCTTTATATACAAAAATCCTAGTAATAAAATAAGGAAACTACGCCTCAACAAACAAAACACATTATTCGTTATCTTGCATTGCCATAAATTAAATACGACGTTTAATAACTATGTACACTTATTATTTCATAACACGATAAATAAAATGAAGACTAAAACTATGTAACATAATCATAATAATATTATTATTACATTTAAAACTTTGTTAAGTATGAATTAGCCGCTGGTTGGTCTAGTTTCTTTCGTTTACACTGGCCATGCCCTAAATACTTTTTCTATATGCAAAAATACTGCTTAAATTAATTTTTACACGTCTTCACTGCAAAAAATTCGCAAATGAAGTCGACATTCACGATGTCTTATGTAAAACAATATAGCTCACATTTTACCTATAATAATTAAATACAATTCTAACTATACTTAAGTAAACAAAACTATAATTATCAACAAGATTTGATTGTTCTTGCAATTCTCCAACATGACATTACGTACATGTATGAATCCTTAAACTAACTCATCATTATTTCTAATTCCTAGCATAAATATTTTAATATAAAAGAAAAAATCTACATTCTTAATTAATTCCTAAATACTGCTATTTACAAAAAATGCTTAGGAATGATAGAGAAGAATACCGGAAAGAAGACTCACGTTATTTTGGTCTATGTAATATTTAGCAACATAGTATACTCAAAATATTATTACTTTACCTCTGTGCAATAGTATCACTGGTATAATTATCCAACATTCATTTTTATCCTACCTATAAAACTTGAAATTTCTATATGCAACCATTCTGGTACAGTCTACCTATAATATACTTACTACAAGTGGTTAAAATGTTTGTCAATATTAATTTGTCTAAAAGAAATAAGTAGGAGTGTAGAATGTAGAGCGGATATTAAGAATCCACGTGAAAAACAGAAGAAAACGAAATAAAGAAATACTGTACGGCAAAAAATGAAGTAGAGTGGAAAGGACAGAAGTTATCTACAGCTTTGAGTGATTACTGTTTTCATCGTCAGACAAATGGATGAGCATGCCTACTTCAATTATTCTGTGACACTAATAACGCTTACCTTCAAGGTGTGGCTTACTTGTTCTGCATAACATTGAATTATTACACTAACTGCACTTTCTGTTGCCAAACAATCATAAAACTCGCCCTATGCTGATCCTAAATAAATTTTTGTACACATCTTCGGAAGTTATCAGCCAGAGCAATAATAATAAAATTATGCAGTTTGACTTTTCTGTTGTTCATTTTTATCTACTACCCCTTCTTCTCTTGTCTGCCTTAAAGATAGCTCTTCTTTGCATAGTTATTAGTAGGAAGTCAACTGTAATAATAATCTCGTTACTTACTCAAATAACACACGTTTCCACTCCTTCTTCAGTACACTTGCAAATAAGTCAAAACAAATGAGTACTAACTAAGTCATGTATGAAATTTCATCCGACAAAACATCTCAAAACAAATTTATGTCAAAAACGCAATTACTGATTTTCTATTATACTTTTACGTGTAATTATTTCCTTAATAATTTTTGTCATTTACTGCCGAAATATTAATTTTAAAGTCAATTGTTTGCTTCTAAAGGAAGACTCTGTATTTCAATAAAATAAAAGAAAAAAGTTTTTATTTACACACCTAGTTTTTAATATATTATTTACTTGTACCTCGTTTGGACAGATGCATTTGCACAAAAATAAGCAATAAACTGCAAAAGTTAAAAATGTCAAGGAGATTTTCATACGAACAATCTAATCACCACAGTGTGTAAGAATTGTCTAATTTTATCTGCGTAGAGTTTGTGCAAGTGTTAATAACTATCACCAGATATTTGCATGCCAATAAAACACTGCATATCATTACCCCTTTGTGTAAATTCATGAAATGTAATTTAAATGTCACTTAAGAGATATAGTCTGTAATATACGATGAATAGATAAGACTCCTTGTTTCGTTAATAATGCACTTTTGCAGGCTGTGTATTTACTAATGCTAATGTTTTTATCAGCATTAACTGTCCTTTAAAAAAGTGAGCGAAAATTTTCATATGCATATTATTAAGTATGGTTAGTTAAAAGGTCTGTCAGTCATTTAAGTTCTTTAAAGTCACACTCTACACAATTATCCATTACATCTCTGTTTGCAACACTTAATTTAATATTCATACAACAACGAAATTAACAATACCTAATATATAAATATAACAAACATTGGCACCTCCATTATTCGCAATTTTACTCGCACTGCCTTTTACAACTTTGCATTTCTACCTTTTGCAACAAATGTGTTACAAGGAGTAAACGGCCAGTAAGGTGACGCTATAACACCTACGAGTGTACTCTTACTATGAAATACACCAAAATTGTATAATTCCCTTTTGAACAAAGTAATTCCCTTCATATTCATTTTTATTATATGCATGCATGCATCTCTTTACTCTATTAAGTCTAATACATTGTTATTATAATATAATCTGTCGAATATTATACTCATTAAAATTATTTTTGGAAGTCACACCGGAAAACTACTAAAATACTTGTTGTTACATAACGCATTATACATCTGTATATAATTACTTGTGTTTGTGAGATGGAAACTATAGATAAAATCCCAAACAGACTGCAGCAAACTTAACTTTAGCATGAGAATACGGACACAGACACAAAACGACACTGCCATTGCTTTGCAGTTGTGGTACAGTGTTTAAAATCTGTCTGAGGGTTTCTGTATGTAAAATTGAACTAGTATAGCAACATTTACGTAGAGATACTCATTATACTACAGTCTGCTTGTTGTAAAGGTAGATAATAATAATTATTATTATTATTTCGTGCGAGTCAACCAACTATCTGGACAAATCTGTTCAGATCAGAGATAATGTGACTATGTACAAGTAATGTAGTAATTACACGTTGTATGTATATAAGGTGCATATAAAGTTATGGTTGTAGATTTATTAGCTGTGATATAAGGTGCGGGTATTAATTGTATGGTGAATAAACGTAATGGACAGACAGATTGAATGGTAGATGTATAAATAAGCTATTTATAGAAGTATGTGGATAAAGTTACTTATTGCTTTGAAATGAACGAGTTCAGATGCTCAGGTGTCTTTTCATGTGGAGGGACAAATGATCTGAGCGAGAAAAGGCTCGTTCGCACAGTCGACATTGGAAGGGTCGATCTCCTGTGTGTTTCCGGTAGTGTCTTGTCAGTTCATCAGATCGTGCGAATTTCCATCCACATCCTTTCCAATTGCACTGGTAGGGTTTTTCTCCCGTGTGGGTCCTCAGATGGGCTTTAAGGTGAGAGGACTTGGTATACGTTTTTGAGCAACCGGGTTGAGAACATGTGTGAACGATGACCTTTCTACGGGTCCAGTTGCGACGTCGTCTTTGTTTCGGAGCTGGGGTTTGTTGAGACTGAGGATTGGGTGGGGGGATGATTCCATTCACAGGGGCTAAAATATTTCCACTGCCTCCTCTCCCCATTCCCATGGATTGAGCAACTAAAAGAGAATTTTGGTTTAATGCTCCTCCGGGTGAAGACCCTAAGTGAGGGGGACCTCCACCGCCAGGTGTAAATCTCATGGAAATGTTCATATTATTTGGAATTCTTCCGGAATTCTGATGAGGAGTATTGTGTGAATAAGGATTGTTGGAAGAGACAGAGGAATGCAATGCCGTGTGAGGAGATGAAGGCGGTGTGAGAATTTTCGTGTGTAGATGATGGTGATGATGAATTTGAGGGATTTGTGCGGGGAAATGTTGGTGATGAACAGGAATTGGTTGATGATGAAAGAAATTGGAGTAGGAGTTTTGATAAAAGTACATAGGGGAATTGGGGACGGAAGACGACGATGATGAATTGTGCAGAGTGCCATTGAGATTTGTAGAGTTTGTTGCAGGAGTCGAGTTGGAATTATGAAGATTTTCCGGTGTGGACGGAGGTGAGATGTGTCCCCCGTAGTTATGCACCGGGAAGGCTTTCATGCTTTGATTCTGACATTCTATTAATTGTTGCTGTGGATTTTGGTAATCATTTCCGTACTGGTACGCAGAACTCATAAAGTTTGGAGTGGGGCTTGGATTTGTGTTGCTTGAATTAGAACTGGGACTGCTGCCACCTCCACTACCAACAGCTCCCCCGTTGCTGTAAACATTTCCGGATGCTGGGCCACCTCCGGACGTAATAAATGATGAGCCAGGATGACAACCTGTTGCTCCACTCTGACTCCCGCTCCCGCTTCCATTGCTGCTGCTGCAATCACTCAATGGGAAAGAACTCACTTCCGATTTTATTTTCACACAAGGGTCCAGGTAGTAGCCTGTTGACGGAGTGGGGGAGCAACTCAGAGTCGTAAAGTTATTATCTTGCAAGCTATGGGAATGTGAATGGGAATGTGACTGTGGCTCATTTTGATTGTGATTCGAGTGGGGAGAGAGAATGAATAGGGAACCCGTGCTTAAACTCAGACTGGGAACTTGTTGATCTTCCACTGTCGTTGCCACGTTGCACGACGGACTCAGTATACTGTCCATACCAAATATTCCAGCCGGTTCCTCTGCAGATATTTGCCCCAAACTCATATACGTCGAGTCACTGCGACAATAAGAATCCTGTAAAAATACAAATAATCCCCATCCAATTTAGCACGGTCATTGCTAACAGTAAATTATTTAGCGATGTCATTACCATTATTATCACAGACAGACTGAAAACAATTATCGCAGAAATAAATCCCCTACCACTATCATTCATTTCTACACTCTCTCACTCAATAACGTTATTTTTTTACTCCATCCTATTTACATGTACTTCCACACACCGTAAGTTGCCTCAATAAAATACAGCAGAAAATATGCAAACTAATTGTAAACAAATACGGGAAATTATTAGTGTGTACTACTTTGTACACACTAACATGACAATTAAATTTTGGATTTTTTATAATTTACTGGTGTAGGAAAATATGTGTTACATTTTAGCAACCTATATATTGTATTCCTATACGTCTGTTATAGATTGAGCTAGACAGGCGACAGAAAAATTACATTAAATGGTTGAGTATTAAAAATACAAAGATACACAAGACTAAACGTGTATTAAGCAGACAGAATTTGAATTTGAATAAACCATTGCAAAATGGATGTAAACAAGTAACGAATGGAACAGTGACACTGTGAGATGTACAAGGTAACCTTAACTGTGACATCGATTATGTAAACTGTGAAACCGTTTTAGCAGCAATATAACTGTATTTAAAAATGCCCGGTCATTTAATCGATATATTCAAGCATTGGCGATCTTCAAATTCAAATTTAACGGTCTTCACTTTCAAATTTAAGTAGAATTCACAGAGCAGTATTTAAACTGTTGTTTAGGCTGTATTAAAGCAGTAGTGTAAAATGTCATGAAGGAATTGACCGATTGACCCCATCTTCGAACTTGGCCTTCTAATGGACCACTAGAACACGTTAACCAAGTTTGAAGTCAATATCTCAAACCGTTCTTGAGGTATCGTGCGAACAGACAGACGGACAGACGACCAGACGCAAAACGCATTCTTATACAAGTAACATTCGTTACTTAATAAAGAACATGCATGGTGCATGATTTCGTTGTAATCTCTACCCTGTCTTTCTATGCAGAGAATAAGAGGAGAGGCTCTCAGAGCCAGAGAGAGAGAGAGTATTAATTTTGATGAATGATATTAGATAATGACTGACAATGAATGAGTCTATGTGTTTATGTGTAACAGATATATCGGATGACAGACAGACGCGACTCATAATCTACAGAAGTGAATGAGTCCAGGAGCCGGTGGTCAGGCATTCTGTCAGATGCTCAGCTTTGCTTTACTTGAACTGGCACATTTAAAAGGCACACAGCCAGAACTCAAACCACTCACACAAATAATCAGACGCATTCACAGTCACAGATTAACTATCCCTTTCGAATTAAAATTCAACAACTGCTACTATAGTCGAATCAGATCACTTGTTCACTTTTTATAGACACTTCACTTTTTCTACCAATGCTCAAGAAATTAAATCTGATAGTTCAGACGAGACAGATAAAAGTCACTACCTACCTCTCTACAAGCAACTACCACACACTAATACACGTCTTACATATTTTATCATCTTCCCTATATCATTCTGAAGTAAGTAACACGCAGAGTTAAGAATGAATTATGAATCTAGCTTGTTCTATACCTATAACCACCAATATAATAATACACTTAATACTTTAGTAATGCTATATAAATAATATTGTACTCTGTATAGTTGAAAGCTTATTAAAATGGTATTTTCCTTACAAGGCAATAACAAAGACTACACACGCTTAATTTCATTGCTTTATAAAGCAACAATGGATTTAGAGCTATAGATTAGCCTAAGACGAGGAGATGAGGTGTGTATTATGTAAATTGATTATTACTGTGCATATTTTCTATCAATGGAACAAAAAATGAATCTAGTTTTATTTATCTGTGAGTGTGTATAAATGTAGTAGTGTTATATTATTCTTGTAGCTCTTTGTAGCTGTGAAACAGGATAATAATTATCGTTTAACTTACTTTGTAGCTTTCCAGACATTCAATTTTCGGGCTGAGTTTTATCGGACTGCTTGAGATAGTCATTTCTCCATCGTCACTGATATTTCCGCTGCTGACACAACTAGCGCTGCTGCTAACACTCAGTTGATAACCATCACTTGGACTGGAACACTCGGATTTTATGGAAATCATTCCTAGACCACTGGCATCGTCTGTCGCCATAATCATCCTCTCAATATCTTGCCACATCTAAGAAAAATGTAAAAAATCATTTAGTTTATACGATCTTTAAAAATGTTACACACATTACTAATGAATAGTTTGCAGAAGAGCAGTACACGTGTTTGACTTCAGTATCGTTAATAAATGCTGACTAATTGCTAATTATGATTTAAATGGTATGCGAACGCAATTAAAAAAGGCAGAGTTGCATTTCATGCTTCCGTTTTGCCACAGTAAGGTTTTAATGTAGTTTAATTGTACTGCTACTTGTATTTTGCACTCAGAGTACCTATACGTCTATATATAATGGTAGTAGTAGTCGTAGTAGTACTACTGGGATAAAGTATAAATATAAACATCGCTTGAGTGATTTCGTCCCTGAGTTTGTGTATCGCATCAAATCTTGGGATGCCATGGACAATAATATAATAATGATTACAGATGATGTCGTATTCTACAATTCAAAGTCAAAGGCAAGGTGTCTCATGCTTTATTACTCCATCGTACACGTATCTGTGTGTGTCAGAGTGTGTACACGTATCATGTGTGTCTCTGACGCTAAAAATGGTCCGCATGCGAGATTTACTCACAGGTGAGGTGGATAGGTATAAGAAGTATTCTAGAATCAATTAAGGTTTTTAAACGACTGTTCATTTATGTACTTGCATTATATTATAAGAAACACAGTAAATGAATTGCCGGTAATAGACGATATTTTTTATAAAAAAGGTGCAGTGTGTGTTTTTATGCGAGTTTTGGTTTATTCTTGTAAAGAGAGGAGGATGATGATGATGACCTTCCGTAGTGTCTGTTTGCACTCAGACACACAATGGAATATACTTTACATGCATCCGTTGTTTCCATGAAGAAAACATGCGTATAAAATTTTGCAATTTTTCACACTTTTCTAGGAAATCTGGAATAGCAAATAAAAACAGAAGCTACTCACTCGAACCCAAACTAATTATATTCACTTACCAAGAAACACATTTTATAGTGTAGTAGAAAAAATATAATAAAGCTATAATATATTTATACGGTATTATTCTATGTGTAGGCATGCAGTATATTTTATTCTGTGATTACTATTCAGAGTATGTTGTAGTAATAAAATTTACATTAGTGTTCCTTAGTATTTCCTATTTACATTTACGTTTGATACACGTGAGCACTTTACTTAAAATATTTTATATAAAGATAATATTTAGTGAAATATCTATATATAGGGAAAATTAAGAGTATGTTGAGACTCGCTTAATTTATGAAATCGTTATTCTTCGTCCATGTACTACAGACATATTACACTACCGTATCAGAATTAAAAAAGGCTTGAACAAGAAAAACTGCTAAGGTACAGATATGCAGATGGACATGACACGGTAGGATGAACAGTGAACCTGACCTAGACCGTGAAGCATTAAAAACTTCACTTTTCGAATCAAAGTGTTTCCTAACACTACGGGATTCAACACTATTAAAAAGAGTGCTAATTTTGACTTGACTCTGTGTGTAGCTAATCACATTGTTTATTCTGACGAAAAGAAATTCCGTGTAGTTTGTGTTACGATTATGATTATCTACGCAATACACACGCAATATAAATCAACAACTCTTATATGCGAATGTTGTTATTCACTAATTTGAAATTGTTGTAATTTCGTGATAGTGTTAACTATATGCAGACCCGTATTATTGCCAGGTATGAATTATTGCAATCTCTTATTGTCTGAAAACGTTTTTTCCGTGAACCCAGCACGAGTTCTGCAAGAAGCTACGAGTCACAATTATATGATCACCTGGAAGAGTTAACTTATTATTAGTGGGATCAAAATCTCTTCCGCTGCTTCGGCCTTTAAATCTGATCTGATTTACTTTTCGTGAAATTACAAACAAGGCTCCTCGCATGTAATTAATAAGTGAAATAAGAGCCACATGCTGCGTAACTCAAACACATTGAAGATGAAACCATTTCTCTACACAATACAAAATCTACATGAGAAGGATGTCATGCTTCTGTCAGTCACTCGATTTAATTAAGAAGATCTTCATTAATTTTCCCCATGAACTGAATTACTAACTATAACTACGTACAACTGTCTAGCAGCGAAGTATTGTTAATGCACTTACTCTATTGTTAATGTTCCTTATAATATTATTACTCTCGTATGTATCATATTCTACGCTCTTGTAAAACAAGCGTGAGTTTATTTTAGCGGAAAGATGATTTCAGCGTATAAATTATAAATTATAAACGTGGATACAATATCCCTTTGTCAGAATCTGTATCAAAACTCTGCTCAATATTAACCAAACTGATGTTTAAACATTAAACGATTTCTTTCATAGCATATAAAGTGTTTTAATCGCACAATGAAACAATATCAAGTTTGTGAACACGGAAAGTGAAGAAAAAATTATGCTTTTATGTAAACGTTTTGCTAGAGTAAATATACATACACAGAGAAAGAATAATAACTATTTATCTGATCAGTTATTATGATTTCTACTTCAGGAATTTTAAATAAGTGAATAACCCATTATTGTAACACATATCTAACCCATGCTCATATAATTAAACATTTATAATTAAATGGCTCACAAAAACATATTATTATGAAATGTTTTTTTAAATGGTCTCAATTCTCAAAATTCCTAACAAAAATGTATTTATGCATAACTAGTAAAAATGCGCAAACTACAAATATTATTTTATATCAAATAAAACTATATAGAAATGACAATATCACAATGCCCCTACACCGTTCCTCCTGCTCTATTTACTTCGACAAACAAAACGTCTTGCTCAAACCTTTATTACAAAAAATGTTACAGTAAATAAATGCAGTAAGAAAAATACAGCTTTTTACAATGTTGGATACCAATCGTATTAGTGTAGAAATATAATCCTAGAAATATTTAAAAGTACACAGCGATGACTTATATTGTTTAAGTGTACTAGAATGGTCTAGCATTATAGAGAATGGATATTTTTATGATTTGTGTTAAGTGAGAACATGCTCACCGACGATATCCAACTTTGTAGTATTTCGGCACGATTTCGGATGAGTTAACTTTGTCTCGTCATTAGAATAAACAATGAGGATGACAGGAGCTCTTCCTGCAATGCAACACTAAAATTGACTAACACGAAATCTCTGAACACATTAATCTGTTCAGCTTTGTTCGTGTCATGTCACTCTCGGTACACACACAGCAGGAACACTACTAATACTACTACTTACTCACACCACATATTATACTTACTCATTCTTATATTTATTATCTCTACTACACACAATCTATTATTTACTACATACTAACTCACTTCATCATCATCGCATCAGTATAGCATCAGCGCAAAGGAAATTGAAGGAGATTTTTACTAATCTCGTATTCTATAATGGTAATATATTCGTAGTAGCACTCTATGATTATATTTGAGTAACGTGCGATATATGATGTGAATACAATGGACCTGTCCGTATCTATATACGTAAAGAGATAAGTGTACGAATATCGTGTCCAAGTGGTTGCTTCAAAGATTCCACGAGTGATAGAAGAAATAATTTCCGTAATGCACTAAAATCACAATACAATGAATGCAATACTTCTTACTGAGTTTGTCATCGCTCTGTGCAAGTACAAAGGTATACGCCGTAAACGTCTAACAACAAATAAAATTACCTATGTGTAGAATTGCCGTATTGTTTACAAGGAACTAACACCGCTTTGTTGTAAAGTGCATAATAATAAGTTTTAGTCTAATGTTCACTAAAACACAGACCTAAATACTTGTCTACGCGAGTGAGCGTGTTTTCTGCAGAGGTACACTTCTTATAGTTCTGTGAGTGTATTATTATATATAAAGTTAATTTAGATATCCATTCCATGCAGAGTTTGAAGCTCGAGATGCTTGTTCAACTCTTTAAACAAATCTACACAATCTTTCCGGATGACTTGACGAGTGTGACCTTTCTGTACTTTCCTGTAATACAGAAATACTCATAAAGCTCCTTCCTTAGTCTTGCTCATCAAATCACATCTTCCTTCTCTCTCGCTCTCCCCGGATGTTACCAAAAGATTAAAATACTTAAACGCTTGTTTTTCCCTCTTACTTTGTTTAAACAAGTAGACAAGCGAAATACTTATGTACAAATATTTTTTAAATGAATAGGTATGCCTTATCTTGCCTAACGTTTACTATGAGGCTTCATATAGTACAAAACATTGTATATAAATCTTTCTAAATTTAAGTGTGTATAAATATAGGTAAGTGTGTGGTAGGTATATATATATAGGTATATAATATGGATGTGTGTGAATGAAGCGACGACGGATAGCTGTTGTAATTTTACAAAGAAGACGAACATTAGTTAAAACGGGATTCTCTCATAAATATACAAAAGGTAAATAAATTAAAAGGAATTGAGGCCGATTGGCTTAAGAAGCTGAGAAAAATACATGAGACTTTGTAATAATAAGAGAGTCGACGCATCTTTTTTCTCTTTTGATTCCTTTATTGCAATAATGAATGATTACTTTATGAAAGGGCGGAGGTGAGGAAAGGGTGTAGCCAATATTTTACTTCTTTTACTGCTAATGCTATACACTTAACTCGTCATCTACTGCGTTTGATGATGGATCTCCTTAAATACATGTCTTGTGTGTAGCATTCTGGATGTTGTGCCTCAACAGAAATTCAATACATGACAAAAGACATATTTTTTTCTTTTTATTCTATTCTAATACAACAACAACGTTAAATAATCGTCTTTTTACAACTTGTCAAGAAAACTCTCAGACTTTTTTAAAAGTATTATGTTTTATTTTGTTGTATATGTCAGCTAATGTAACTACTACAACATGCCCATAATATATTCCATGTCTTTACCAACGTACAACACATTAAAATGATAATTAATGGCAACAAGCTGCTGTAAAAGAGTTTGTTTTGAAATAAATACGTGTAATAGTATTGTACAGAAATAATGTAAGAAACCCTTCCTACCTCTAATGTAAATGTGTATTTTTATGTATAGTGCTTCGTTGTACCTAATAATATTACGAGTCTCATCTTACGTATGTACAAGTACAAGAACACAAGTCAAATGTTATTGTTTTAGCACATAATGTTTTTTTCTTTTAGGTAGTGAAGACGGAACCCTGTTCCCATAACGGAGTTGTTTGTTTTCTTGTCTGACTTTTGTTCACACGCTGGAAATTGCCTACTACTAGCATTAGCAGGTATTTACTTGTCCTAAATGATTGTTCTGTCCATTATTACACACAAACAGTCTAAATTGAACGCATGACGTATCATAAAAATCCTAGTACAATTTTTACCTCTGTATTATTATACCATACCTGTAATATCATAATCCAGAATTGTACCGTAACAAAACATCATCTCAGAATTCATCGTAATAATATTTTAACTCTACCCGAACTAACATCTTAATCATTCTTAAAGACATTTTTAAGCAGTTAAACATTTTACGATCAATAGGTACTTGTCTACATGTGTTATTCAGTCTTTTTTGTACGTATGTGTATATGAGATAATGTGTATGTGCGCGTTTACTCAGAAAATGAGTCATGTATATCTTAACATTGTCCAAGGTAAGTGTGCAAACAAAGCGTTCTTGCTTGCACGAACTAAAACTGAGTTGAATTGAGCAGTGCACAAAATACCTAAAAGCTATTGGCATCTCTCATTAGTGTAAACATTGTTATTTATTTTTATACTTTGTTTGTTGGTACATCATTAGTAATGACTAGACAATCGAATTAAGCTGTTGACCTTTTGCATTATGTTCTTCATTATGATTTATACATTATACTACTTAAATTCACATCTCAATGCTAATTGTGAGCAAAAATGCATTTATTCCTCATTTGCATTATCACGAAAAAACAAGCTAAATCCAGTAAGCATCCAGACACACCTCAAAAAATATTGTTCTTTGGAATTATGATTATTATATACTATTGCATATTAAATGCTTCTATGTATGTATAAAATGGTATTATCTTCAGAAGTCTCAGTGACTGTAGAATGCAGTGTAAAATTATTATTCAACACATTTGTATCACGTACAACAAGACCTAGGCTGTAAAAATAATGGTAGAATGTGTGCATATTTATGTTGATGTAGGTGTAAGGGATTTAGATTTTTACATATGATGATTTATCTCCGGAGGACGGATGGTACGTATCTGATTTGCATAAAGATAGACTGCATTGTGCTTATTATTAAGCACTACGTCCGCAGTTGTAGGATTAGAGGAGTTAGGAGTGGTGAGTGTGTTCGAAAGAGAGGAATAATGCAGCAGAGTGTTCGTTTGTACGTTTCGCTGCAATGGCAATGTCAATGCCACAGCAGAAAGCAGTGGCAGAAGCTCTAATGGTACTTATAATTACTTTAAAACAACTTTTTAATTATTGTTTTCCGACTGCTTGTAAACGCGTCGATACGAAGAAGAATTCTATAGAATGATCAGCGAGTGAATCGAAAAAGTCTCAAGGTTGTGGCACCTGCTCATTTATTGTGTGTGCGGTGATAACCATTAAAAGTGTAGCTGTGCAGTGGAATATGGAAGAACGTGGACACAGTAGGGAGAAACAGACACACAGTAGCATTTTCTGCAGGTGAGGGCAGAAAATACACACAGGGGAGTATGGCAGACCATACAGGACGACTTGAACTTATAGAAATGAAATTACAATTAACAGAATGCCTACCACATCCCCGCTGAATGCATTTGTTTCAGTTGACAGAGTTTTAAAGCCGTTTTTTGACTTGTTCTACATTTAAAAATGCAACCACATAAAAATCGCCAATACTGATACAATCCTATTGAATTATATTTCTTTTAATGCACATTTATTGTTTCTGCCATGTAAGTAGCGTCAGAGAGGTGTACGTGTGCGTAAAAAGCCTGGAATTTTATTACCCGTAAAACTCTGTTGGTCGAGCACATGTTGTGTTGTACACATAAAAAACTCACAATAACTCACCCACCACTACATCGCCGAGCCAAACCACCGCAGACAAAGTTAAACTCACACTGCACCGCATTATAGTAGAAATGAATGAGAAACTGGAATATTTATTCTATAAACCTCAGGATTAATAAGACTAACTAACAATAAGACCAAAAGTTGCCTAAAACGTTTCAAGTTCAGCTAAAAAAATTGTAAAGGTAGAGAGAGGTTCTAGTCAGGTGCAGCGTGTAGAGAGAGAGAATCCTCCGTGTAAAGAATCCATCCAGTCAGAGAGAAGCTTAATATTCCTATTATCGTACAACATATCCGACGTCGTTTCCCTTTCTGTTAATCCAACATTCTCATTTATTGTATATCACTTTGAATTCGCACTCACAAACACACGCAGAACATACTCCTCTGCCTTTGCTCAGCTAATACCTTTTCATTACATTTCATTACTACCTTCTAATGCTTCTAAAGATTCTCCCGATAACAATTTACCATATCGTAACAAGTTACTCAAATTATTTTTACTCGTTTTTTAACATTTAATTTGTATTTTTACTTTCCATTAAAAATAGCCATGTAATATACACACATGCTATTGCAGTTCTTGTAGTAGAAGAACTACGACTACCACTACTACTACTACTACCACACCGGGCAATTTTTACAAACAGATCTTGTTCGTATGCAGAGGCACACGCAGAGAAAACGTCTAATGAGGATAATCATATAAATACCTTCAGCTTGACTAATCTCAAGAGGCGATTTGAAACATTGTAATATCTAATGTATACATTTATTTATAGTTAAGTTCTAACCAGATATGTAACTTCGGTAAGTACTACGTAGGTACTACACAGTTCATAATAATGTAAGGTAAAGGTGTATTCTTATACCATATTATATACTTATAGGATGTTTATATATATAAATTGCTTATCTGGTAAAGTAGTTAGTTATAAAATCACTCTTAATGAATCTTTGCGTGTGTTTGCGATACAAGATTAAGATACCTGTTGTAATAATAATAATAACGCTGGTACTTCAAGTGCTTGAATATACTACAGACAGTGGCAAGAATCTCCGTAACTTGAAAGTGCTAGTAAATAAGTAGGCTCAGACAGAAAGCAGACAGATAGATTAGTCTAGTAACAATGCGTAGGTATATATTAGTACATAAACGGAAAGGCTTTTGCAAATTAAGTTTATTTAATGGCAAAGCTTCAAAAGATTCACACGTTGGTTTATGTACATGATATTATTTGACTGCATATATGCGTGTTGTGTTCTGCAAGTCTAAAATAAACCTGTGCAAACAATGCACATAAAAAGAATGCTACTCATGCAATCACACACATATTGTTTATGAAGAGGTGTATGTACACATTAGTAAACTTCAGCAGTGCAATAATCCAAAGGGAATTAATGTTTTCGATGGAACAAGTTGGCAGCAGAAGCAAAGCATGGTGATATGAATTTTTTCGGAATCAGTCAAGCCAAGCAATCCAGTCTCACACAGTATTTCCACTCTCAAACGTTAATCCGCACCAGGGTTTTATTCTAATGTACTAAGTATGTACGTTACACTACAACAGGTAAATACAACAATTCGTAGTAGCACGTACAATTTATACGATTTACAGCAGCAGGTAATAGTAGACACTGTATAAATATGCCAGAGCTACATTGTCGGCGAAGAAGAAATTGGATTTATATTGTTACTGGACTTGTAAAAGTGGACGTGTTGTTGTTGATGGTAGAGTGGAAGGTGTATACTTAAAATAATGTGTAGTAGCTATATTTACATGTAGAACAAACAGACAGAAAAGTTAATTCTGTATAAATGCGTGGCTTTGTAATGTCCTAATGCAAATGTACTTAAATGTATTTATCTCATACTAGAAATAGCATATAGTTAGAGTTGTACGGGAGAAGAGGGGCAATTGACTGCAATAATACATTGGAATGGCAGGAAGTTAGTCGGGGGACCGTGGCGATAGCGAATAAGCGATGCGATGCGATCAAAATCTCCGATATCAAACCACCTCGACGTGAAGTGAAATAAAATGAAAACAATCCATGTCCGTATCTAATTATTCATCCTATCCCATTGTAGTGCTATGTGAATTGTGTGTGTAATATGTATCTCAGTAGGGTTATATTCTTTCCTGGCGCTATTTATTCCTATAATAAATATTCTTGTGTGATTATATATTATCCAGTACACGTGTGTGCAGAACAACCACCATGCAATACTACACATTCATGTTAATGCTAATCCTATTTTTATATTAGGTAAAAATAGCATCTCACTAAAGGCATGTGTAGAAAAGCTGCCTAGTAGTAAAATAAATGGAGATATATTTAGTATTCTTTGTGTGTAATGTAAGTGAGGAGTAATATCAAGTACGTGTTTAATGTTACTCTAAAACTCTGGTGGGATTTATTTTGCTGATGATAATGATGTAAGGTCCAGGTAATTTAAAGCAGCAGTATAAGAGTAATATGTAAATAGATTAATGTTCATGTATATTATGGTGTGGTAGTGGATTGACAAACTATACAATGGATATTATCATAGATAGACTTTGCATTAAACATTTCTCATTTCCTCTGTGTTTGTCTCGATCTCCCCCTGTAGGGGAATTTATCTTTGAATTTTAAGTATTAACTGTGAAAAAGTGTACAATGGATCGGAGAGCAACTCTCTGCTCCCTTTTTACAGATTCTTCTGTGTGTGGGAAAATTATTTATTATTAGTGAGACTGTTTTACCCTCATGGTTGTTATCATCATCATCATTATCATCATCATATAATCATTAGCTTCTAGATTGCTATTGTGCGATTGCAAAGCAAATAAATTTAAAATGTGCACTCTTGAAATTGACAGTCATAAAGATTTGCTAGAAATTAGTGAGGCTTAAATATATTCTTGTGCTGATTGTGCATTCCGTCTATGTTTAGAAATGTTCCTCCTACTTGTCGACTGTACCTGTGTATGTCTGCACTTATAAAAGGTCAAGAATTTATTACGCATTAACTATTTATCATAACGTGTTACACTTACCATGCAGCTTCCCTTTTACTATCACGTTAATAATATAAATCTTGCCTGTCTAACGATTAAATGTGATTTCTGTGAGAAAAATATTACTACTGTGTAAAACAGACAGCAAGGATGAGTTATACTCGTTCCTCTAATTGAAAACACAAGGCTGTGCATTTTCTTGGTGCAATTAAATAATAAAGATATTTGCTTTCCATCCCAGCTGCCTTGCACTGCAATTAAAAATTAACTTGGTCTGCAGCTCCCATATATGCTGGCCACCTACATTTTTTGTAGGTTTTTTGAGTCTTACGAGCCTCTAATTACTGAGGAGTTGCTTGACGGCTTATTTATATCAAAAATTTAAGGATGGAAGTGTAAACACTTTACATTCTTATCTTATCGTGGGATTATCATGGTAACTTGAACCGATTTGTAACTAGTAACCAAGTAGGGGCTGAATACTCTGTATGCCGTGCACTGTAGCCCTGCTTGCTCCATTTTTATAAACGACACTTAAAAATCTCCCTACCTTATCTGGACAAAAATGCCAGTCTTTAGTTTCGGACTGGCAAACAATTTTTATCAAGCATCTCGCGGTAACATGTGGAAGTGTGTAACCAGCTCCGGAGTACAAGCAAAAATATGCAATTCTTACAAGACGGAATTCTATTGACATGCGTTTACAAGTGCGTGCTACATTACTTAGACATACTTTGTTGTAATGAAACATAAAAATAGAACAACAAACAAGAAGGAATGCAATCATTGTAAAATACTTGTATTATTAGTATAGTGGAACTACTTTACATCGTGTACAGCCATGCAATGACAAGAAGAGTTCCTTTTTTGAACTCCTACGGCATTCTTCCTCATGCAACAGCATGATGCAGTAAAAATGAAAACCATAACCAACAGTCATCCAAACTTTTCAACTTACTAGTAGAATCTGACAGGGAGAGAGAACAGTTAACTATGCTTTACTTTACCTGTCAAAATCAAGTCAAATTCTTTAAAACTTACTTCTTTATCTTGTTTTTCTATTACAAGCTACATTTCTTTGTACTTTGTGTAAACAAAATCTCATTGAACAATATTCCTACGTTGGGAGTTGAATTTTATACATTTATGAATACCTATGCATGCCGTGGAGGAAAATTCAGATTTTATTTAAACTTGGAACTTTTTAGTAGATCCTAAAGGCCCGTTTAGACCTTTCCTAATCATATCATTTTCAAATCATTTTGCTGCGTTGCCCATGACAACGGTCATTTTAATCATATTTTTATTCACGATCCCATTTGTTGAACTGGGTTCAACTCATGTTTTCGTGACTAGGATTTGAAAATGATATGATTAGGAAAGGTCTAAACGGGCCTTAAGTAGTGTAATTAAATGAAGGTATATATAATATATCAATTTTTCTAGATAAGTTTTATTTTTAGGTGTCATACTGCAAAAACTTTAAAATGTACTATACCTCTATTGTCTCTAAAAGAAATGAGAAAAGTGTTCTCGGAAGATACATCTGGATGAAGTTGAACTTAGAAATTCATTAAATTTTTATAGAATTTCAAATGTAAGCGAATTGCATTATGCTTAATTTATATTACCCTTGTAAAATATTTTTAAAATAATTTCTTGACTACAACATTTGATTTTGCTACCATACGAATCTACATTCAATTCCCAATGATTTATGTTAGCGTAGTACACCCGGCAACTCTTCTAGTGTGGACAAAATATTTATAATACTATTTTAAAAAGTCATTCCCTTATACTTTTTTGTGGCATCCCTGTCAAAGAGGATTTAAAATTTATGCCGATATATACAAATTGAGTATAAAAATTGAGTAATTACTAGGAATAAGGACATATATAGATACCCTTCGAATAGAAAAGCTGCAGATAGACAATAAAGTAAAACAGTTATAAATTATGTTTCCCGAAGTGCAATTGACTGGAAAGTACACGTACTGGGTGCATAGTTACAAGTTACATAGCGTGGGTAGGCAATAAAACTCATCCTCTCTGTTGGTTTGCATTAATGCTAGCCTCCGGGAGAATTCTGTAAATATTTTAGTAAAGGCCCTGCATTGTTACACGGTGTAAATGTATGTTTATCAATCCTTTGATAAACATATTCTGGTTCCAGAAATAAATTGGAATACACGTATCTCAAATAAATACTACTTAGTTACTACTACGCTACACTACAAGTCTACGTTTACTTACAAAATCACAACACATCTTCCACTCATCTATAACTCACCCGAGAAATACACTTTTCTTCCTTATACCATTTTTACTACTAATAGCTGGAATATCTTTCAAATGCCAAAGCAGTAACACTCGTCAGAACTATTTATGTATTAAGTAGTAGTAATATAGCAGTAATAGAGAGATGGGTTTACCTAAGATAAACGAAAAAGTAAAATAAGTACACTAATATTATCAGAGTTTGAAACATTACCCTTTTTATCCAACCACATGAATAAAATGGACAAAATGGTTAAAATGATCAGATTCGATGAAGTATTGTGAGCGTAATAAAATGAATATTAAGCCCAATACCACACTTACATATTAATTATAAATAGATTAAAAGGCCCATTTACAGTGCAATATATGGAATTTATGAAATAATTTCACTCCAAGTTAATTTAATCGACCAGTTGAAAAATACCAAACATCATGATGGTGATATTATTTTCGTTGATGTTGCAATTTATACTTTAAAAATTATTTACTCGATATAGAATATTCCGTTTTTTCTACAAATGAGTTTATTTTCTTTTTATTGTATTCATGTCGATTTTGTCCACTGGACAACCAAATTTGGTACTACCATTTTGTCCATTTTGGCATAGAGCATTTTATCCCTTATCCAGTGGACGTCTGAGCTCTGAATATTAGTATTACTACCTGTAAAATATATTATGTGTCCTTTCGTTAGAAAGTAAAAACAGAGGGTCGGTGGTGGTGGAACATCCGTGGATGGTACATGTAGCGTAGGTACTGAAGAAAACTAAATCCGGTTTACAATCTCATTAAGTAGTTCGTAACCCTACTGCACTCATCTCGTCTCTGTATGAGTTTACTTATACAATAGACACCACACAACGCACGAATGAGCCGTGGAAACATCTTACACTCACATTAGGATAGCCCAGCCATCAAACATAAGAACCCTAAAATTATTTCTTGAGAGCTACACATTATTACACGTAGGATTCTTGTGTGTGATGTGATGTGAGAAACTCACATTATGTATACATGCATTTCAAAGTGCTTCGCTTGTTTCCATACAACCTCACTCCTTTAAATCATATCACTGTGCTCCTCTCACTCACAATCCTATATCTATGCATTATAAATACTTTTATATGCCCATACACATTTTACTATTATTTAAGATATTCCAAAGAATTCATTCCATACTACTTTTTTATAATATCCGTGTTGAAGAATTAGATGATTCATTGGTTACCTGCTACGTGGAAAACTTTTTAAACTATTTGTGTTTATCAACATATCAATACTATACAAAATATCTGGAACATTATCATAAAGATGAGTAATATGTAGTATAAGTATTACAGAAACTTACATACACTATTTTTTAATTTTGCCATATATCCTTACACTTATTATACTTTTTTTGGTACAGGATGGTACATTACATGCATAAACATAATACGTATTAGTGGATTATTATTCTTGTGGAACTTACTATATAAAACTAATTTCTACGTTTTATAAAAATAAATAACCAATTTCAAATCTAAACTAAGTTGTAATTTTGATAGACATATACTACATTGCATGTGTAATACAATATATAATTTTCTTCGGTAAAGGAGCATACCTAACAATTATTACAAGTTGGGAAAGAAATGATAGAAATGGAACGAAGTAGTCGGATATTTACTCTGTGTCTGTAAAATTAATTTCCAGGGCAAATACTTACATAAATAGGGGAACTAACCTAGCTTCATGGAATTATACGTAATATATGGTTACGTACATTGTCTAGTAGTTTGTTTGCTGTTCTTATATATTTGTGTTTACTGGAGCTTTGTAGGGTTGCATGCCTAAGGCAATATAATTTGTATACTACGCCACTACTAAATATTGAAGTTAGCAAAGTACATAAAAGACGCATTAAAACATTTTCCACAGGTACTAACCAACTGAGTGTATTTGCTTTCTTAATAACGTGATTTATCAGAGTGCTAATGCAATTGTAGGTTTTGTTATACACACTCTGCTACTGCACTGTCTGTCAGTCCTCTCCAATACAATAAGAACTAATGGTAGCTTCATTTATTGTAAACGTGGTGAGTTGAGTCTCACATACAAACATAATGGTATATTTTATATCTGTAACTCTTAATATCCATATTACATATAATTCTGTAGGCATTGACTTGCTATATATAGGTAAGTTTAGTCAAAATGCGTAGCAAAATGGATGCACTGCACAAACAAATTGTATTGACTTTGAATTAACATAATTTACATTATTTTTACAGCCTTGTTGTTGTTGGCAATCATACAATTTTCAACCTGCAAGTGGAAAAAGCTCAATTTCTGTAATACAGTATTTTTTCACATAATCCAACAAAAAACGTTAACTTGAGACTAGTAATATTAAGTAAAAAGAGGTATCTTCACACATGCAACGAATTTCTGATACGGAAATTTCAATCCTTATAAAAATAAAATATTTTTCAATGCAATAATATAGTAGCTACAACACATAAAATATGCTGCAAGTATGTATCTGTATATCGATAGAATTTTTCATCTCATAAAATACCACAATGTCATTATTTTTATCATTTACAATACATGTCTAACAATCCTAGCATGAAAAATCCCTGTAAGGTTATCTCCGTTTAATGTGTGTTGGCATTAACTAGAAATGCGTCCGACAATGAGTATTGTGAACGTAAAAAATGTTTATATAAACATTTTGAACATTTAGTTAGCTTCCTATTTTACCTACGTTTTACCAGGAAAATGTCATTCATACTTTTAATGTTTCTCCCCTTGGTGTCTAATGATAGAATAACATGCAGGATCCCTACAAAGAAATTCCATCAGTCACCACACGTAAAACAGTCGTAGAGAGGGAAACATTTACTGTAATGGTATGAACTCCACTTTTGAGCTTCAAATCTATTACTTGCATGTTACACTGCAACCAGTTGCTTTGTTAAAATGTGAAGATGACGGTTTGAGCCCATTAAAATTGTCAGCAGTAGTGTGGTTTTGTAGATTTCATGGGAATATGACGTTGTGTCTTATTTTTATTTCTACTCACTCCTGTATAATATTTTATATCCCCCTGAGACTGCAAGTAGGAATTATTGCTAAATAAGGGATCCTTTGTACATCTTTAATTGTCACAGTCTATTTTTTACCCTCCTGCGCATTTTCAACAGGTACGCACATATATACTGTCATTAAATCCCACTGGTAAACTACCTATAAAAGCTTCACACTTTCATTCTTGTGATTATTGTATGAATGATGATGATGCTACGACAGGTTTCTTTTACTTAAAGGTACTTACTACACGGGAACAACTAAAAAACCGCATTATTTACCTAACATTAACAATGTTGTAATAAACATCCTATACGTCTTTAAGTGTAAAATGAAATACATAATGTGTTATATAACCCGCCGTAAATAAAAGGTAGATCTAAAGGGTCATATATATATAGAGTCCACTTATTTAAGTTAAGTACTTATCATCAGATCATTTAATTTTTTCCGTGGTTTTGGACTGTTTTGTTGGTTGTTGAAAGTAAAATTGTTGGTTTGTTGCTTTTATGTAATGGAGGAGCATTGGTATAAGTGATTTTGAGTAAAAATGAGTTTTGGTGTTGTAGGAGTGTGATCGTATGTGGAAAAGTAAGTGACTAATGTTGTTTGACTCCACTTGGTGGTTGGTTGCCTGATTTTTTCATTTTTATTGTTCTGAAAACGACCCTATTAATCCTGTCGACGTGAGGATCAACAAGCACGACCTCTCAACACTCTACAAAGCCTCAGCACACAACGCAGCGGGTCAGGTCTGTTAAACACAGCTCTTTGTATGCAAGTCCAAGTCTTGAGCGGCTGCTGAGGATTTGTCTAATAACTTAAGAATGTGCTCACAGTGTTTGCTTTTCTTTAAAACCTTGTAAGCGACGACTGCAGCTTCGCAGTTTCTTATAATAGAATTATTCAAGTAATGTCTCTCTGAAGGAAAGACTCAACAAATTCCCCGGGATGCTTTTCCCTTTCTTCAGTTCTCTTCTCTAGTCTCAAGCTGCACACTTTACATAACCACTTGTTCTCTTGTTGACTTTCTCAGTGAGACATTAACAAAGCCATTAACGTGTATTTACTATTTTAGACCTTTTCTGTTATTTCTCAGCTAATGTTGGCTTGGGTAATTTTGTCTGATATATTAATAGCAATTATGTAAGTGTGGATAAATTATTATGTGAATGTTTTACAATGACTTTTCTTTAGTTTGTTACAATAAAATATAAGCTTGTTTACTTATGAAGACAAAAAATTAATTTATTAGCACTCACACACGTCTATTTAGTGTTGAAAGTGATACTGAAATATTGTACTGTGTTCTGGCTGCGGAGTAATAAATGTCTAATTGTAGTTACTAATAACTCAGTCGCATTTCATAGAAGGTAAAGCAGTAAAGAAGAAATATATTACATAAGATTTCGAAATATTTTTACTTGTTCTTTTCTAGATAGAAAACTCTGAATACTATTCATTGCAAATTATTCACACTAAAACTCATATATATTTTTTAAAGAAATATCAATCTATACAGATTGTTGTTCGTGAGCAATATTATTACTTTGTGACAAGTTCATGGTATTATATAGAATTAGCACGGTTGTAAATAGCAAGAAGGATACATTTGTAGTCTAATGAACCAAATGAGAAATGACACAAAGGAACTGCGTCATGTGTAGTCGTACAGTACCGCACCGGCATTTGTTATGGCAAAGAGGATGTGAGAGGATGGATGGAAAACAAAATGCTATTTTGTTCCACACAACACTTCCGCAGCCAACATTACGACAAAATTTAAGGAGGTCAGTCCTTAACCCACCCGCCGTCGTAAAAAGACCGTAAAGTTTTAAAAGCGGTGCAAAATATTCTCGAGGAAATTATACCTCTGTCATATGTCCGAGGACAACAAGGAACAAACATCAAAACAGCTTGAGTGTACGTTCCAATTGTTATATAATAACATTTTGTCTTTATAGTGTATTCCCAGTTGAGTAACTGGGTAAGTATATTATGGCTATAACTAAATCTTAGTTTTTATAGTGTAATAATATGTATGGTAAAGCCTCCGTCGGAACTCACCATTACCATGGGACTAAGCATGGCAAAATAAGTAAACAGTATTAAATTTACTGCAAGTCAACCGCAGTTTGTTGTCTGCTACTGGCTACAACAAGTGAAAGATTTTTGACTAATTTTCTCTCGGGAGAGTTACACAAAATCTACCGAGGTACAATATTATACTCTATACACAGTAACTGTTTAATCTACAGTTATACAAAGACTTCTTATAAGTACTATTATTTTTTAGTGTATCAAGTGTGGTACCTATAGATTATAGCATTATGCTCAGCTAAACTGTATGTAGTAATTTAACTCATTTATTGTCCATACAATAAACGCACAAGTTGAAAATGGAAATGTTGGCAAAATATTGGCACATGCTAATTTCTACTTCATAAATAATTTATTATTATGTTCACCACAGTCTTAATATTTGCATGCGTTATATGATGCCATCTCAATTTGCGTTCAAAAATCAAAGTACGTGCAAAAAATTAGCAACGTAAACTGCAGATTTTGACAGTCTAATTGGAAACGTGTATTATGCATGTCGTATATGAGATAACAATAATACATAGTATAAAATGTATCTTTATGATGAATGTTAAAATCTACAGTCCCTCATAAAATCAGCCGTAAAAGCAGTCTCTTCTAACTAACCATGTTACAACTAGCAAAATAAAAACGGCAAGCTTTCAGACACACACAGTGAATTATAAAAATGTTCAGTGTATTATGTACACGTATTAAAAAACTAGTAGTTAGTGTGTACTGCACTTCTTTGATATACCTTACGGGTTAATAATTAGCAATGAGCTTACCTCTTGAAATTCACCGACTGGGGCAACGAGCGTCTCGGCCGAACTCATTCTTGTTGAGTCTCAACTGTAGAAGATGGCTTGTAGAAAAAGGAAATGTGAGTCAATGCTTCCAGAAAGTTTTCCACAACCACAGTAAAAGTTTCTTAAAAGTTTAAAACGTAAAAATAAAAAAATCAGCCGTATATTTCTAAATCCTCCTCTAAAAGTCTTTTCTTAAAGTGTGCATTATTCCCGTAATAACTACACCGTTTGATTGTCTTCGCAAAACGTTCATGTTACTTTTCTCTACATGTGTTCACAAAGTACTAAGTTCCCCTTAAATATCCACTTTAACTGTTTATCAATCACAAAATCCTTCCTTTTAGGTCCAATAACTTTCAAAATCTATCTGATCAAATCAAAACTCAAAAAGGTTTTTTAAACCGAGAGATTTTTTCACATTGTGTTTCTTCACGTGTGTTTCTCAACTGAGAAGTTCACTTATTCTTACTTCTGTCTTTGTAAGTATTTGATTTGTTGTTGAAGTAATGTTCAAGTGTTTAGTTCCAGGAGGCACATGCTACGTCCACTTTGGTTTCCAAGTGGTTGAGTAATGAAGTGAGTTGAGTGGGATGAAGATGATTAAAAGATGATCTTCAGTTGAAGATCAAGTAGTATCGTAAAATATAAAAAGGGAGGAACTCGTGTGCTCGTACAATTGAAACGGAAGGCAAAAGTGTGTTGTTTGATTAAAGTCTTTGGTGGTTGTGTGTTATGAGTAAGTAAGTGTGTGCGAGTGTGTAGCAACAGAAATATAATAGACTTTGTGTTCTTCACCAATTCAGGACGTCTCTTATGAAAATTACGATAGTCGTCGATTGCTACGATGATGATGATGTTGATGATGATGATGATGATGTTGTTGTGTTGATCTGATGATGATCGTGGTTAGAGTCAAAGTCAAGAGAAGTTAACTCTGTGGCCTGTGGTGTACCATTGTTGTATGATCAGTGAGCTTGATATCAGCCAAAGTGTTGAGGTGAGCCAAGACCAAGGCAAACCGACGGAATAGTCATACAAATGAATAATACTACTACTAGTACTTCCACACGTTGCATACAAAACTACACACTCCAACTACAACAACAACGAGGAACGTACTTCTTACTTAAAGTTCTTTTAACACACACGAGCTCAGCACTCGACGACCACAGGAGAGACTACTTCTATACGTGCAAAAATTATTTGCAACCAAATACCTTATCTCTCTATATACTAGCTGCTCCTAGCAATTTACATACAGATACATAGCCAACAACGCTTACACACACATACGCGAAAAATAAAAACAATAATGTGTATTAGGTATATGGTAAATATCCTGCTATGTTTAAATTTATACTGTTGCTGACAGGAGATAGAGTCTGTGTGTGTTTCTACATGTACAGAGTTATAAAATTATTATTTGCAATTGCAACAAACAATGCAGAATGCCTCCTTGTGTGTTTTTCTCTAAATGAGTAGGTACTTCTTTACGTTACTTTTAGGTATTACTCATAATTTAGCAATATAAGTAGGAATTGGGCAGCTGGATTTTTGCACAGGTATTACTAATTGTGTGTAATTGAGATATTGTGTTGTTGGTTGATGCACTTGTTACGTAGGTACTTTTGTGTGTGGTATCGTCTCACTCTCACTCGTGTGATGCGTAAGTGATTTAACTGTATAGAGCGGTTTCCTACTACTATAACAATCTAATCAGACTGATCATCAATTTATTTTCTATTGTATTTATTAATTCCGAGTCTATTGTCTCTCAAGATTTGATCAATCAGAACTTTTCTGTGTAGCAAAAGAGTCTACACCTTTTTCTAGTCTTAAATCCCTATGGTATTTAAAAGTAACACTGAAGTATAATAGCTACTAGTAATACTATTACGAGTGTATTGATATAATATGTAATCAGTAAATAAAGTACTGTCTATATGCTAAAAATAATTGCTAAAAATAATATACTGCTTAATGAGATTATGTATACGTGTATAATGTATGGAGTGATAAAACGTACACGTTTAAAAAGACTGTCTCAAAGGCAACAACGTGAACAAGGTGTACTTTTAAGTTTGACTGACTGATTGTGATTGCGAGTTGGTTGGGACTGTGTGACTTGTTTTATCGTAATGTTATGTGTTAGGTCCTACCCTCTCCAAGGAAATGAGCAAACTGAGTCATTCAGGTGTCTGCTCCTAAAACAACAATCAAAGGGGGATCGGCAGGTGAAAGACCAACAAAACCGTAGCATGGGCCTTTCGAAATCCCTGGTAAGGTATGGCAAAGGTATTATTCGTAGGTACTAGTAGGTACTCTCTCTCATGAAAATTTATACAGGGATACTACCTTACGTTATTGTAAACCACTCTCAGTACCGGTCCGTGTGTTTTTGTAGTGTACTGTGGTTCTACCAGTTGTATCTGTTGTTGTGTCTCATCTCTTCTGATGTTCTGTTGGGAGATGAAACCGTTTTCCAATTTCATCCTTGCAGACAGAGTAGACTGACTTTGTTGGAAAAGGGACTCCCTTTCTGGAGACTCTGTGTACTTTTACATTCAGGTGGGAGGGTAGTTTTCGAATAAGAGTACCTGTGTTTTCTCCTTACCTGTGTTGTGAGATGAACTTTACTCTTGTAGTCTCTTCTGTATTTTGTGTCTGGTGCGAGTCTGAATCTCACTTTAGCTCAAGTCTCATGTACTTTGCCTTGTTCTTAATGCTGCACATCACTCTCAGCATATTATTTTTCTCATCGACAATAATCTATTTGTCTACCTTTACCTATACACAATATAAATTATTATGTGATGCAACATGTTACAATAACTATCTGTTGACTGATATTATTACAGTATGTGTGGAAGTGGTAGTAGGCATGGAAGTAGTAGGAATTGTAATAGTATTGTCTTGAGTGTGTATATTATTAATATTGTAGTGTAAATGTGGTAATGTATGTATATAAGGTTTATTCTTATTGTTACTCTACAAACGTTTTTATGTACATGTGAGTTTAAAATATTTTTCTGTGTGAGATGAGCAATGAGTTCCACAGTCAGTACTTGGCTTTGAACGTATTCATTATTATCAAAGAATATTTTCGTCTTCGACAACAAGACCTCTCTCTATCTTTCTATCTGTTTGGTCGGAGAATTATGTAATATCTCTCTCTCTCTCCATTACTAATATATGTATTATAGGGATGTATATGGCTTTCTCGCCATGAATCTCATTTTCACACGCTTTCTTTACTAATGTTACTATTGCTATATGGATTTAAACGGTAATAAAAGAGTTATATGAGGGTCTAATGGATAAAAAGAGAATATGATGATGTGTTGCGTTTGTTGTGTTATACACAGCCATCAATTCATCATTCATTTGTCATTTTACGTTCTCCAATAGTGAAATAAATTTCAACACAAACGAAAAAGGTTTACAAGTGTCAACAGGTGTGATTGAAGATATATCTGTGTATTATGTAGGTACTCATCAACTATAGGAAAGCATAGCAAATCATTTCGTCATTTGTATTTAAATTGAAGAATTATTTAGAGATCCGTGAGATCAACAGAGAGAACAGAACGAATGTTTACAAACATGCCAAAGAAAATGATACCCCCGTGGTAAATATGTGGTTCACAAATTACATGTATAGTCAAATTGGTTCAACCTCTTGGCTTTCAGTCTATCATTTAATACTAATGAAAAATCGCTTTAAAGGATTTAAGAAACTGTGGAGATTCTTTATGTATAGATAATCAAGTTGAGAAATTTTTTCCTCGAATGTGAAAAAGTTTTGGTGAGAATTATTTTGTGAGAGAGGAGGAGGTCGACGTGCGGTCATTACTCAATACATGTGTGGAGAAACAGCAAAACGGATCAATACATTTCTCTGTACACCTTATACCTTACTTAGGTACTTACGAGCAAAGGTTAAAAATTTCGTCTGGTAGTTTGATATAAAGGATTCAGTAGTTAGAGCGGCTACGAGAAATAAAATGGGAAAAAGTGTGTACGACGACGACGAGTCTATACGATGTCTATTTCTGATTGACACGAAGACTGCGCGTTTTGTTGAAAGGAAAGGCAAGAGGAGTAGTAGGCCGTTTGTTTATTGCATCAGGTAACTAAAGTAATCCATCAAGACGAAGAAGGGAAACACTCAAGGGCTGCTTCATCATCACAATCCTCTGTGGTTCGATTTCATGATCTTCTTCAAAATAACTATAGCCTGCCACAGTCCCTTGCTCAAAGAGTTACACACTTAAGACTTACTCTGCAATTAAAACTAAACCACTTGTGCTCTAAGTTATCATTATTTCTTTGAGGTCTTCCGCGTCTTTCCTGCGTTGCAAGTACGATTGACTCAGAAGGTAATTTTTCAATGGGAATTCGTACTTCAATAAATGTAGATTGTATTTGTAATACTGTTCTGAGGTTAATGCTATTTAATGCTAAGAGTTTCTCAATTGAGTTTTGCGATATGGTTACCTACAACACTACAGTGTGTATTCCTTATCTGTAATTATCAAAAAGAAGAAGAAAAAACTTTGCATTTCTGAGACTTCCTATGACTTAAGTTCAATTTTTACACGTGTATGTGTGCAACAAGCTATCAAGTTCACTTGCATTGTTAATATGTTACTATTTCCCTAAATCTTGACTCGCCCAAAGCATTCGATCATCTTGAGGATGAACATCTTTACTTTAACCTCGTCCTGCGACGGTCATAATTTTAAATCCGAGTGTTTTTCAACTACTTGCAATAAATATCAGTTATCGCACAAGAATCTCTAAAGGATTTGTGTGTACCATTTTTGAATCAACTCGTGAGATTCACCGGAAGAAACTCTTCATGCATTTGGAACGAATTGCCTTGAATTTTAGTGAGTAGAGGAAATCCTCCAAGTCAAATAACGCTCATTTTACGTAAAACTTATCCACGGTGAAGGTGATGGAAATACCAAAAAAATAGTTATGTATTGGTAAATAAACAAGTAAACAAATACAAGTCTAATACAATACAAATAATTACCGAGATAATAATCTCTCAAGACTCGTTAATACATGCTACGCGATTTACAGCTAAACTCGTCAAGAAACGTAAACAATGACTTAAAGGAAGATCAAAACCTTTTAATCGGAAGCTCAAATGCAAGTTCAATGGCAGACTTTGACAATGGCTGTAATGTTTCTACACGTTGCCTTCACATTTAATTCAGCTTACCTCTAGGTTTTGTTTGGTATTTAATACTCACATGCGAATTACTTACTTACCTTATGAAATTAATATTATCTATCAGCTTATCATTACACACACGTCTATGTATTCATCCCTTTGCCTCAGTATACGTCATCCAATACTAATTCCGGCTTTGACCACTTGTTTATTGCATTGTGCGTGTGTGTTACGTCCGTACGTGTCTTTATTATGTTATTATTGTATTATTACCTTAAAAAAGCCACACAAGAGTCATTCTACCTGTAAGCATAAAATACTATTATGTGTTGTGTCGGTGAGATTCGAAATAATTTATTGTATGCGATCACGGTTTGACTTTGGCGAGTGTGTGCGAGATTTCCTATAATAATGCTAGCTCTAAAAGTATTATTACTACATCTTAGAACGTAAATATGGGTACACCTATCTACTTGTAGGTATTAGTTGGAATCTCACATAATTTTGATCACTTTTTGAAATGCATGGAGCCGTAGCCCTCGTTTATCGTAATAATAGCAGCAGTACGCTTAATAATGTCTTCAAGCTTATCTCATAAAGATCACCATTGAAGATTAGACTCATGCGTAAGAGGAAAATCAGTGAGCATGGATGCAAAGCCAAATGCAATTCACAATCCACTCAATTATTTTATATCCCAGAAAAATATACACAACTTGAATATTCAATGAAATTATAATCACACGTACATATGCTTTACGTATTTACAAACACACAGTATATAAATCTGTATTCATTCAGTGTATACCTATATGTATACGCAAATAAACTCAACTACGTAAAACAATACAATAAATGCTACAGAAATTATCATTTAACTGCCTATTCACATTCTAACCACTTGCTGAGAATACTTGCTACCAAATTATGTTAGTGCTTTATTTTATCGACATGTACTAAAATACTATTTACGTACATTTGCTGGTAATTCCATTATTACCATTACCACTACTGTGCGTGAACGACGTACGTATACATGCTACACAACTATTACCAGGATTTATATGTATTCTAATTCAGGATGTCTTATTATTATGCCATGTAATGTTTCTTTATACTTTTCGCACTTTAACTTGAATACTATGAACCTGAAAATAATTAATTCTCTAATTGAGTCAATACACTACTTATTATAATGTAGTATAATAACATGTGCGTTAATATCCCTACCTTAATTGTTCCATGTATAATTTTAATGGAAGCTTTACAGCATAAAATAATATTGCGATATGCTAATGTTAAAATTTGTGAGCCGAAAAACACCGATTTTAATTTTGAGATAAAGTTAAAATGAATCACCCTGAGCCGCAGCATTTATTAAGTACCGCAAGATACTTTATGCGAATAGGTTGTATGTCTGTCCGTCTGTACCACGATAACTCAACAACGGTTTGAGATCATGGCTTCAAACTTGGTACACGAACTCTAATTCTAATGATCCATTGAAAGTCTGAGTTCGAAGATGGGATCAATCGGTCAACTCCTTCATGACTGCCTATTCACATAAGTAAAACTACCTTCCAGAAGAATTACTGTGTCAATACATCCTCAACAATGCTTTGTATTTTAAATACTGCTGTCATTTATATTTCTGTTTAAAAGTGAAGGCCGCCAACTTTTGAATTCGAAAACCGCGAATGTTTGAATATTTTGAAAATGACTATTGATGTTTTTAACTACATACCTATAGTAGTCAAAATAGTTATACAGCCACATACTAAAACACTGTCACAGTTAATGCTGCAAAAATTGCATCGCACGGTGTTCCATACTTCTTTCTACCGTTGCAAATGGTTTATTACATTTACATATTAAAACAGAAGCAACCTCTGTTTCCCTTATTAGAATGCTAAAGTTGTAAAACGCTTGCAAGAAACATCTCAGTCAGTTTCATGCAGCAAGTGAAAAGTAATAACGTTTTTTGTAAGGTAAAACTACTTTAGAGTAATATGTAACATAATAATAACAATACAAGAAGGGGGTAAATGCAAAACAGTCCACAGAGGTATTCCATTTTTGTATGCTATAGATTGTATACAGATACTAAGCACAGAAGTATAAAAATAGGTATGTTATAATTTATAATGCAGTGGTTTTTTGTATATGACTTTTGCAGTAGAATTGAAAAAGGTGAAGAAAAATGCAGTGGAGGAGACCCTTATGGCACGTTGCAGAACAATTACATAGGAATCTAAAACAGAAAATGAGTGTGAACGAATGCACGTTGTTGCACTGGTGCGAAAATCTCATTACGTCCGTGCAACTTTCGCTTTTCGAGAAAAATGCAATTTTTTCCTGTATAAATGATATAATAATTTCTTAGCGACAATTTACAAGTACAATTCCTATTTCCTTTTTGTCGTGTGCAAACGTTATCTTGACATTATCAATAAATACAGCACAATAAAGTAAATTAAAGGTTTTCAGGTGTTTGAGTGAGCTGAGTCTATGTAGAACTCCGCTAATGTATAACATTATTAAAGTTAATACAACGTTTCAGAACAGTGTAGAATAATTGCAAATGTTTATAAAGTTACGTGAGCGAGTGATGGTTGTCAAATTTGATAAAATCTTGGTAGCTCCCTTAAACTACTCTATTAATAATATACAACACAGCAACAATTTAAAAGCAACTTGATTTGGGTTTACTTACACTACATCAGTAGTACTACTAGTAGAATTCTTATATTATGTATGTATACACTGTTGGGATTATGCTTATTGTTATTTTACTCCTTTATTTATATATACTACCTACTTTATTATCTCGAACGTCTCTTTCTGGTGTTACACATATTTTTCAAGTTGAGTTTTATATTATTCTTGTAAGATGCACTGGTTTTTCTCTACTGTACATGTTCTGCTAGTGATTATAATAATTATATTGTTATACTTATTGTTATAGATAGTGTAATACCTACGTATTACAATAAGTAATGATAATATTATTATGTATGTTAGCATTCCGTCGGAGTAACATGTCTGGCTACATCTAGTACAAGTCTTAGGTTAACCACAGCTTAGTAGAATACGATATGATATAAAAATGCAGCGAAGTCTGTAAAACAAAGAGATAAAGTAAGGAAAGTCTCAGCGTCTTCACCTATTAGAGGTGTTAGAGCATGAAAGCTCAAAATCACATTCAGTCGTTAAACCTTGCAAATACGCTACCTGCACAATTTTTATGCCACTGCATCCATCCTGGTTTTCAGCGACGTTATTTTATCGTTAAACTCTAAATTGGACAAGGCAAGGCACAGCAACAGAATATTTATTACCACTAAATAACTTCATACATGGTATCAACGCAAATTAATTTCCCTGTAATGAAAAATATAAAAAGCGAAAAGAAAAAGCCTCGAGACTCTCTTCTTGTCGGACAAATTTTTATCATTTCCTAAGTCAAATTGCATCAAATATTATAAATTTCACACAACAGATAAATCATTTCTATATACTTTTGTATCATTCATGTTCATTTAAGGAAACAATTTTAGATTTTTTCATGACTATTTAAAAATTAAATATTAGTATGAGAATTTTTAATTTAAAAATAATAAACTGTTACCAACAGGGTAAAAAAATAGCGTCTGAGTTTGAAAAACATTCTGCAATACAGTTCGCAACTCATCTCACAACATAGTTTAAAAAATTCAATTGTTTTAAAATACTGTATTCAAAATTGCGACGTAAAACTTGAGTGCGTGATATTGAATCAATATTTTAGTTAGTGGCATTACAAAAAATGGAAATGTGGATGTATGAACTTGGTGAAATATAGGTATGACAGAACAACAACAACAGTTTGTCGCCTAGATGGCTGGAGGTTTGAGATATTTTGAGTCTACAATTAAGGTTCACTCGATATCGTGTCACAGACAGAAAGACAGACAGCATGAACGTTCTTAAAAAGTAGCTGACGCTACTTAATAACCAACGGGCATTAAAAAGTGACGTAATTAACATTCGTTTGGGATTCGACCGAATAGTAATTAATAACCAATATAAGATTTGCAAGTCAAAAATTAATATTGGTGGTTTTCAGATTTAAAAGTAACTCATGTTTCTGTTAAGCCACCGTTAAGTGTTTCTAACGTAAAACATCCATTGGAAAAGAAAAACAAAATTCGACGAAGAGATGACCCTGGACTGGAAGTAAACAACACAAATACCCGCAATGGGCGAAATTATTATTGCTAACCGTAGTAAGCTCTACAACCACTTTCCAGTACACTCTGGATCGAGACCATTTAAATGCTTTTCTGCCAATACACCTTTGCGTGGTCATATCATTTGAAAGATCATTAAATTTAAGAAGATACACTGGCGAGAAACTTTTCAAATGTTCCTACTGTACAAAGGCATTTACTCACAAGGTCGATGTTAAAGCTCAAATTCACACTGGAGAGAGACCCCTTACTTGTTCTTATTGTACACAATATTAACGCTTCTAGTCAACAAGCTCATGAGACGATTCATTCGATACCTGCAACCTCGCATCAGCGCCTCAGGTGTGAAAACTTAACACCTTTGACGAGAGTCGCTAGCCAACTTCAAGTGTACATTACATACAATTTATAAATTG
>JABASD010000576.1:0-67373 GCA_019776165.1 Pogonognathellus flavescens
CATACAGCCTAACTACGTCACTAATAATGACGTCACACGTTCACTAGATAAGCCATTAATTTTTTAACTGGGATGCAAGAATTCATCAAAAAATCGCATGTCAGTTCCTTCTAGATTTCTTGGTACACATTATGTCGTAAAGGTTACTTTTGCTGTAGATGCAAAGCGAGCCGATTTGGGGTTTATGATGTGAGAATATCTTGAAACCTCTCTGACTCAAATCATAACCTTCTTGTGTATTTCAACATTTCAGGAGAAAGATTTCCTCAAAAGACGTGATCACCACGAAACGTGTTTGCCTGGATGTAGTACAAATATAATACGATACTTGTGGTGTCTAAGTATGTAAACTGGAGAGTGACTGACGTTGTGTACGTTGTGGGGATGCTGTAAGCATCATGCCAGTGTAAGAACAAGAGCCCTTAAGCTTTCTCACGTAAATCTCCACGTAGTAATGTGTGGAGCTAGTGGCCACTTATGTACCAAGGCAATGCTACTACGCTACACTGACTGCTACATATTCCTATAATAAATGTACAGGTCTCATTGCATTATTGTTATATCTGTATACTAAAATACTTGGCTATCTTGCACTCTAATAAACTTTAAAACTGACCAGGGCATCTTACAACATACACTACAGAGATATAAAGAATATCTATATAGCTTTGCCCTTTTTCTTATATCTTTTGGATGCTTAATATAATTATGCTGATGCTGTGTGTGAAGTTAGACGAGATCCCTAACATATCTTAGGTATATCCTAGCCTAAAGCAATTTTCATATAAAAATTGTAAAGTCTCAGAGCCAGAGCTACCTTACTTACGTTAACGTTCCTGTGCTTACTGAATGTACATGCTACTGTGATTTTCTAAGTGCATAAAAACATGTACAGATAATGTGTAGAGATGTGTAGTAGCTAAGCAATGTGGACATCACATAACAGACTTGTAATACACGTACTTTTCTTTTTCGTAGAGGCTCCCGTGTATCATTAGTTGGCACTAGGACTAATAATAAGCAGAGAATTGGATATAGTTCTATATAGAGTGAAATTGGGATTCTCTGCAGAGACAGTGTTCAAGTGTAAAAGTGAAGACTGAGAGTGGTTAGTTATAAGTTCCTGAGGTAATAGTATGTCTGTAAACGTAAGACTAATCTTGTCTTAAGAGAGCTGCAAGTGAGCTACAAAATTCTATTCGTGAATGAATCACTGCTCAGTTTGTGACTCGTGCTCTCTTTGCTATGGTCATTTATTGTCAAGTAGCCTCTACTACTTTTCAAGATCTCATTCTGCAATCTCGGTTTCATGTGTTGTACTTATGTGCCCTCACCATTCTCAGCCAACTCAAAAGTGAACAGTTCATTAAGTTTGTCTCATTGAAATCTCAAATTCTCATACAACGAAATTACGTGCAAGCTCTCGTATTTCTCATGTCGTGCGAATATCCCGATAAAATATCGAACTGATTTTTAAGTTGACTGTGAGATTATAGTGTTGTGTTAATGAACATTTTCATCATATAGTGTTTGTGGAACTGTACAAGTATTACATACGATGACCGCCAATAATAATAAGGAAATTTGTGCAAATTCTACAGATAAGGATTCATCCAACGTGAACAACAAAGTCACGGCCAAAATGAAATCTTCTGAAAATCGAAAGGTAATTTATTAAAGTTTGCTTCCAGTCGCCATGATTTGATTGCATAGTATTGTAAACAGTTTACATATATCATAGGTACTTATTACGTAATTTTGTGTTAGTTGTAATGTAATGGGTTCATCATAGTGTTACATTGCCATTTATTTTGTAAAGAACAGAAAAAAGAATAGATCTACTGTACATAGGTACGTATTACGCGTGGTATGAATGTGTCTATATATAGTAATATAATAATAAGAAATAAAGTTTCATGCATAAACAAGAATCTGAGGAAAAAAGATTAAACTTACCTTTAGATGACCTTAAATTTGCATCAATCACATAAATACTAATACCAGATTCACGTTTTTAACTTTTCGTAAAAATATAAGTAACCTTTGAGCTTTTGGGGGCATGTTTTCAATGCACATGAACGTAAATCTGTTATTATAAGTCTTGCATGATCAGTACCCCATGTAAACATACAGAGGAACGCATGAAACTGTATATAGTGTAGGTATCTGTAATTAAATACATTTACCTATAGAAATCTTTACTAAACAGAGACGTAAGTAGATGGATGAATTTACAAGATGTTTACGTGACGGTTTTGGAAAAGAGGTTAATTTATAGGTTTGCTCTTTGAGCTGTGTGAAAAGCTACAAGATAAGGCAATTTAGCTGTCTGATAGTGATAGATTTGAACTTACGAGAGGAATATCAGATCAGATCACTTTATTTTACCTACAGGAGTGATTAGAGCGAGTGTTGTGATCCAGTTATATTTAATTGCTATTTTTCATTGTGTATTGACAGATAAGAAAGCCTCTCATGGAGAAACGCCGACGTGCCCGAATCAATCAGAGTCTCAACGAACTGAAAAGGATCTTGCTGGAAGCTAACGGAGCTCCGAGTAGAAAAGAGGTGAGTTTGTGCACTGCACTCACTCAAACATTTTTTATCGCACTTGCTTACCTGTAGAAATCTCTTGTCTATTTTTACATGCTTTTAACTCACCTTGCACAACACACGCATACAAAATACCACTGTGCATTTATAATTCAGTTATTATCATTGCCCTTGGCTCTGTAAATAGATAGACATCAATATATTTCGTAAGCAAGGTAGTAACAGGCTACTGTATTTATAATGCTGGTACATTACAATGCTTATAGTGTATAACATATTGCCACAATCTGATTTTCATCTCATTTTGAGATTAGGTGGATCATATTCCGTTCTAGAACAGTAGTAGGAAGGTTTATCCAGAAAGTTGGTTGTTGGAGACGAAACCACAATAATTTGATGCTTTTGTCAGTAGATTTAAAAACCAGAAGCCGATGAGTTGTCGGCTTAATTACACTTTTACGAGCTGCGAGTCTATCCAAAATAATAATGAGAAGAATAGCGTGTAGCTACATTGTACAGTTACATTTTTTTCAATTTATTAATGCAGCATCCCATTTCTATCATTTCTCATCATCCACACTCATACAATGCATACTGCATGGGAAGTATTCCACAGTACATCTGTCGAATTACTTGATTCGATTCTCCGTTGATTGGCTCAAAATTAGGTTAAGCTAGGCTTCCAGGGATACTTACCTCACTTAATAAGGCCAACTCAGTCAAGCTTCTCCAGGTCAAACCAAGGTATCCAATTTCCCTTAAAAAACTAGTGGAACTGCTACATAAGCGGGAAAGAGTATTTTAAGGACCTAGGTTTATATTAGACAATAAGCAGTGATTGATAAAAGCGTAATAAAGTCTTTTCGTAGTTACTTATTGCTCATTTGCCTATCTTCTTTCTTCCCTAGATGATTCCTTAGTTAAAACGTGGATGTATGCTTAAGTGGTTTAGTTGTTCATGAGAAAAGCTTTTAATGGATTTAGCTTTTTTTTATTACAAAGTATAGAAAAGTTAAGAATAAAGTTTTATTTCTTTATGATGGATAAATAGGGAAGTCGACCGGCCAAGTTGGAGAAAGCAGATATTCTTGAACTGACTGTGAGACACCTTCAAAGCCTTAATGATCAAGTGAGTAAATCGTCCAACGTTAAAGTCAGCTCTACATCTCTTTCGGACACGGAAGACGATTCATCTCAATCCTCCTGTTCCATGTCTTCGGATCAAACTTCCAAAAAGAATTACTCTACTAGCAATAAAACCAACCAAAACAATAACAACAGCGAGTCCCCATTTATAAATGGATTTGCCGAATGCATAAAAATCGTCAACTCATCCCTAAGCTCCTTGAAATCCAATCAAATTCAGCAGAAACTGGAAGAAAAGCTGAAGACTCATTTAGCGGATTTATACACGCAGCCTCCCAATTATGTAAAATGCGAGAAAAATGAGCAGAATCGTCTGAATGGTTACGAGTACAATAATTTTATCCAGGATGATGATAGATGCATGAAATCTCCCGGTTTCGATACAATCCCACCAATTCTGATCTCTGGTAAAGGTAACAGTGGGTCTAAAAATGGCAGTAAAACTTTTCTCCTTCCTACACGAATGCCAAACGGGGACTTTGCCTTCGTACTAAAGTGTGGTCGCGACAAATGTAGCTTTATGGATGTTGATAATTCTTTCGAGCATTCGGAAACGATAGGAAGCATCATTAAAAGCGAGGGTCATTCTCCGAATATTTACTCTGACAATCACTCCGATATGCATCATCCCCGTGCGCCTTGGAGACCTTGGTAAATATTGTTAGTAGTTTAGTTCCTGCATATAATAATCATGGTGTCGTTTGTGACACTCAATTCAATGAACGCTCCATATTTTCTATGTGTACATGTATTTAGAGGAAAACTTTCTATGTAAACTGAATTGTAGCATAATAGTTTAGTTAGGTTAAGTGCACCATGTTCAAATTTAATAGTTATCACCGAATTGTTAGTCTCTGTCATCCGTTACGATATAAAAATCAATCATCTGCGCTCTTGTTATGGATAATAATAAAAGTTTGACTATCCTTATGCAAACTTACAAGCGTTAATAGCTCTTGTACATAATGGCAGTAGCAATGTGCCTTAAATTGACGTGGCAATCGATAGTATCTACAAATAAATAATCTTATACACATACATGTTATGTTAAAATGTATATTATTACTATTACCTATATATAATATGTTTACATAATACTAATAAGATCCACTCAGCCGTTCCAAGCATCTGCATTTGAAAGTTGTTAAGCAATCTACTTTAAGGTGACAGTTCGATCGATATTTTAACTTTACTTGTATAACGAGGCAATACCAAATACTAAACTATTGTAAGTACTACTACGACGTGGGTGGTAAGGTAATAATAGGTAACCTTTATGTGACACTTTTTATAAGGTAGGATTTTGTTGCACCCTGCAAAGATAAATTCTACTTTTAATTACTTCTTACGTATAGCAACAAGTTATAATTTAAAGTTCTTTTAATAAGCACTCACTCAGTTTTCTTGTAATCTCATGATTCATTAATTAGTGAATTAATTTAACATACTACTTACTACCTTTAGTCTCTAGGTACATTGTACACCTACCTGTGATAACTTCGAACGATTGTCCACTAATATAAGACAAATGTAAATATCTATATATGTATTCCTCATTTGAAACCATACAGGTACATCAATTTTGAATAAATTAAATAAATAAAAATCAATCATCATTACTAAAAATCCAAGTAAATGTTTATTTTAAGATTAGAATTTTTTTATTTCAATATAATCAACCAGATAGTTTTTCAATCACATCATCAGAATGTAGGTAATATTACAGCACAAAATGTTCAATATTTGTAAGTAAATCAGGTTGGACTATTTACTTTATTAGCTACAGCTCGATGATGAAAGACATAAAGACATGAAATGTACAGCAACATTTTGAAAATGCTACTGTCAATAATAAATATATTTTAAACTCAAGCCAAATCACTTTACAAATTTAATATAACATTAAACAAGCAAGCATTATTTCGCATTTTATTTTTCATGATCACTTTCAATTATGTTGTACAACTGCGTCGGCTTTATTGATCAATGCATACAATTAGTATTCTACTCTTAGTAAAGCATAAAATGTCTTTCCAGTTGTTATGATATTAGCATTAGCCCAACCCCAACCCTTTCACCTACAAACACCTGCATTTCAAAATTGACATCCACCTGTATTTCAGTAAGAATTGTACATACATAAAGTTGTTTGCGACAAGGAAAATTATAATTGTTGTTTTCTTCTACAGCTCGTATCACAACAAAATCATTAGTCTCTTTTGATTCGATAGGGTTTGATAGCTCACTGAACGACGTAAAATTAATTGCCCTATATACGAAGAGTTATAGGCGGACACGCATGCATAAATATTTTTTTGTTTCCAATAACGCAACGGGGTTGTTTCTGGACTACAGGTAGAGGTAACCTTTACTTTAAAACAGGTAGAATATATTGTGGCTTTTTATTCATGAATCTGTCACGGATTACTCAAATTATGAATGGACCATCCCATAGTGTAAAACAATGTTTCTTTCTTTGTCGAAGACTCCTCTTATTCAAAATCCTAGCTTCTTGAAGAAATAAGGATAAAATATTATACCACATTATATTGGAACTTGTATTCTTACAGATACATCTTCCTAAAATAATAATGATACAAGCATGAAAGACTCGCACTCAGTAGGCAAAAAATATTTCCTCAATGGAATTGATAAAAGAGGTTAGGTTTCTGGATGGTGCTACTAGCCTGGGCCTGGCACTGGTTTGGCACACCATTAGAAATTACCAAGAGAAGAGATTTACTAAACCTACCTTCAGTGTGTTAGTTGAGTGCAGCATGTAGCATGTACCGAATTACTCTGAAATAACATAAAAAACAACAATATAATATTCGTGTTGTGGAAAATCGTGGGAAATTCTACGCGTGTATCTCGCGTGTGTAATAAAAGACCCTTTCCTCAGGTAATAAATCAGATAATGCTTGTATTTAGTTTTAATCTCTGTATCATTTGCACTTGAAGAAAAAAATCACCTCTCGCTTACTTTACTCTGCACTGTCCGTCCATCTCTCCGATCCTTATTCAGATAATAACATTTTGCTAATAGAAACCAGGCATAATTGTATGAAATTCAGTTACACTCTTACTTTTGCAATATGCTGTTTGATGAACAGAAGCATTTATAAAGTTAAAATGAAAGTTGTAGTCTCAATTACTAAATATACCTGCAAAACTCTTGCATTGCGTCTGTTTAGAAAAGAAATTTTTAAACAGTGAATACGCAAAAATTAGGTTTCTATTTTTAAACTAATTTTTGTCATTGAAAATCTCTAATGTTTTCTAAAAGCATTATATATGCATGTATCAATCCACGGATCCATTGCAAGATCAAAGAAAACGGCAAATCAAAGAGATGGGCAAAAGGATACGCACGTCTAAACTCCATACGATACAAGTACTCGTCCTTGTTTCACTAAATTGTACATTTCGTACTTATGTACTTAACTACAGATATGGGTTCTGCCTTTGTGCCAAGTTTTGTATAAAACAAAATCTGCATAATATTATCTACATACACCCTAGATATTTACAACACACACACATTATTTATATCCTTACTCAATATTACCACTGCGATTCCTTTTACATAAAACAAAGAAGGGGTAAAACGAGCTATGTGCCTAGAGGCTGTCTGTAAATGTAGCAAAAAGTTGACAGATTAACTAACAGTAAGCAAAAAAGATGCTGCATCTACCCATTTCCAACTTACAAAGAAGGAAACATTTATTTTATGAATGGAAAATCAAAGAGACACACCACGTTAGTCCGCGGTCGGTTTTACTTGATTCATACTTCTACTACTTCATAATACAAGACCGTTTCGTGCTTCGCAGTGGACATATACAATTTCTCAACTATTGTGTAACAACAAATATACAGATATTATAACTTAAAAGTAAAGATGAGATTGTATATAATCTTATGCTTTGCTCTTATTTAATACGCTTGATTTAGAATATCCTGCGGCTGACTTGTTTTGGTTTGAGACAGAATGGGAATGGTCATAGTAGTTATATCAAATCAACACACAAACAAACGAAACTCAAAAGACACTCCACATAAGAATTAACGTCTAGACTTTGGATCTATGCAAAGAAGTGTAGTCTTGTACATAGAAGTCCATCGCATCGGACACTTTGCCGTTTGAAGGTAATTTGTCAGTTGACTTAAGTTAGTGTATGATACGCACATACTTTTTTATTTTCCTGCACGCTCCGATGATTTTATCCCGTGAAGTTTAAAATGATGGTAAAACATCGATTCTGCTTCCGCCCGCTTCTTCTACCCCTGAGAGATGACTTCAAATTAGTAGCCAAGTCTTCATAACACATTTTTGATGATGATGACGCTTCTGTTTTCTCTTACACGTTTTTTGGCTTAATGAAGGAAGGCGATATGCTACTAGTACTACTACGACTACTACTATCTCTGGACTTAAATGCTTTTACACAAACCGTGTCTGATGGCACTTACTTATTCGGTACACAACGCAGCGCATAAAACTATACAAGTTCAATTTGAGCTGTGTGCATAAAAATTCAATTAAATAAACCAGAAAGTGTAAATGACGCTTCTGAAATTCTGAATCGTGTGAGAGTATAATATATCTGTTGCTGTTCTTTGTAAAGGGTCTGAGACTGGGAATAGTCCACGTTAAGTTTGAGTTGGCCTGCTTTGATTCACCATGACACGAGTATGTTCATTGAACATTCTCATCGTCGGCATGATGATTTGTCAGTGGCCTGTTCTGTTTAGATGCCTTAAGACTAACAAAGACTAGCAAAAAGGACATCATACCAGAGACACTGCTGTGAGACACGCTCTACTCTTCGTGTCTTTGTTTTTCTATATAAGAAGTGTTTATTTGCAGTATCGGACACTACCATTCACTCAGTGTCACTGTCAAAGCCGCTTGTCGTCTTCGTCATGACTTTGAGACTTGCTATTGATTGGCATTTAGCCGTTTTTGCTCCGACTGTTGCCAATAATACGAATTTGTAGCTTTGTAGCACTACCTGACCAATATTGGCGAGTTTCAAGTTGATTTCATGGGTAGGTTAGTTCAATAACCAAGTAGGAAACTGTTTCTTAGCGTCAATTATGTAATGAAGGAGTGCATATATACATCCAATTTACACAGCAAATGCCAAATACTTTATTTATATGCAAATAGATATTTGAAAAAAACTTTGTTTTTAAAATAGGACTATAAGACATAATATAATATGGCCCGATTACGCAATATGACATAAAAGATAACAAAACATGACTAGTGCCTTCAACGATAGTAAAATATAAAATCTTTAAGTTTAGTGCTGATCCGATCTTGAACTTGAATAGAACTAAAAGTGAGCATCAAAATAAAGTGAGAAATTGAAATTGAAATAACATACTTAAGATTCAAAATAATTTAAATGTGACCTCCCGTTGAGTAAAGTAATGAATACCGAACCATTTTATAGAAAACTTGGGGCTTGCAACTTACAACCATGGAACAAAACAATTTCATATTCACCTACTACCTCAATTTACGTTTTCAGTACCTACCTAGTATTTATATTATATAACTGATGTTGGTACCTATTTGCATTTCGGCTAGCTACTGACACTAATTTGGCCCACTTTACGAAAAATCGGTTTATTTTATTGTTTACTGATGATAAAGCGAATATTGAATGAAGTAATGATTCGGTTGCAGTCTCATCCACTACCTATTTAAATGGATATGTAAAATATAGTACCTTTCAACATATCCCATAAATATACATTGGTCCCTACTACCTACGGAAAGGTATTTTCCTAAATGTTTATATAGGTGTAGTATGAACATGTGTTTTACCAACGTTAGCAAGAGTTTTACACATTTTTGGACCACTCTATCAATATTTATCATGTAATATGCTGATGGATCTAGTTTTTCAGATCAAATCAGCTTAAACCCCTAGTCCTGTATACGCAACACCACATGTCTTTCAAAAAACGGCCAACAAAGATCGTATCAGAAAGACTAGTCAGTCAGACTCATGCTTCTGTCCATAACATGTCAATTCGTCTATGAGAAAAAAGTAAGAAATGGATGTATTGGTTAGCTCTTTAGCTAAAGAATCAGTAAAATAAATCCAGTGAGATGAGAAAATCCAAAGCTCACGATCCGTTCAAAATGCAACCAAAGGTGCAACCATAATTGAGATGTTTACGAGTAATCGGTGAGGCGTACTTGACACATCTTGTTAAGGTCCGCTTACTTATCCACTAAAGCTGAGAGATCTACGAGATTTAACCTGTAATACTTCTACAATCCACAAAATTCTCAATACTCGCTCCAGACTATACTACACTTTCTTTTACACCACACTAAAACGCATTGATATTTCATCTTTATTATTTCGACCCACATCCCACATACAATACCATACATTCTTGCCTATTTATTAACTACACTAATCTTTAGCTTGGAAAGACGGCACATTTTCTTCTACGGCCACATGCAGTGTTGTTGAATGTATGTTTTATGGATGGACATAAACATATAGCAAAAGTATATGCATTACCTACCTATAAAATATATCACTGCGTTAGAATTGGCTTACAGCTTGCATGTAGGTATCTGTAAAGTTTAAAAAACATAAAATATAACTGCTACTCAAACGAAATTCATATCCCTACAAATGTAAAGACGAGGTGTTCTAATAAATGTTCCAAAGATGTTACGTGTTCATTAAAGTTGAACTACTACATCAGTAACATCCAGCTTCTAGGATAGCATAGTGCCAAAATGATTCCTAATATCCGTCAGTAATTTCTCCAGTCAGCCGGCCTATTTTGTGTAGCAGCTCTAGAAAAAATTGCCATTGAAGGCAATTTAGATTCATCGATTGAATAATAAAAAAATAATAAAAAATCATTTCAAACCGAATCACTAAACACAAAATGATAATGATAATGAGTTTTGTTTCAAGCTTGAACTAAATATCCATATCAATATAATAATCGTTGATGATCTAAAGAGATATATTGGTAGTATTATTATTAATGTAGAATCGGATTTCATTTGTGGACTGTTGAAAAGGTGCCTATTTCTGGTATCTCTCTCACAACTCCATAATTATGTTTTCATTGACTATAATCGTGATTGTGCAGATAAAAGTAAACCCTTTAGAGAAAGTGGGTCATCATAGTGCACAGAATGTGTAATTTTTATTAAATGCATGTTGTTTATAACATTTTAGTAGTTTATTAATAGATTTAGTGATAGAGTTAATGATGTATATCAGCAGATACCTGTTTTATGTTGTTGAAAAATTTTCTACATTGGTAGATAGCTATAGCTAGTACATATAAGACAAAAAGGGGCAATAAAAGAGATATTGAGCATGTAAGACAGAATAATGCGAGCGATAAGTAAAGGGATGATTAGGGAGACACAATGAAGGAATTTCTGGGAGCATATGGCAAGCACAATGTTGAAAGGTTTTGAGACCAATGCCTTATTGAGATTAGACATATCGGTTTGATGATGATGGTCAAACGAGAGCTTGCAAACACACATAAATATCCCATGTACACAATACACCTTTACATATACCACAATGCTACTATTCTACACACACATAATAATATACTCTACTTAACTAAACGATAAAGCATTGCATATAGTAAATATTTTTTCTTTATGTGTAATACCACATAACATACAAAATAAGGGTATATATTTGTTATTAGCGTGGATAAACAAATGATGATATTTGATACTGCTGCTACTGAAAATCTGACTAAGCCCGCTCGGCTCACCACACTTCAAATAAATTCACCTCACTTCACTTTCGGAACGGAAAACCGAGGAAAGAGAGCAAAAGACACTAATAAACTACTCAAGAATGTATTTGAAGGATATAGGGACGTGCATGTTCAAGTACACCAACTCTGAAGATCACATCAAGTTGAAAACTTTAAGCAGAGAAAAGGAGGAGATACATTAAGAAATGGATGAGCGAACTTATTGTATTGATTCACGCGTTTTTGTATATGATTTACTCAAAGTTTATATGTATAGTTTGTATACACACACAGAATGCTCTTATTATGTTCACTTTTTCTTAGCCGTAAGAAACCTTAATGTAGCTTTCTACAGTTTAGTTTGGACAAATGTTGAAAAAGTTATGAGAAAAGATTCAGTGAAGCATCTTCAACTAATCCTCTTATTCTGCCATACTCTCTTCTCTAACTACTGCGCTGGATTCCCATTTTAATACAAACAAATAAGTACTTACTTGTAGATGACTATATCAACAAAGAGTATGCAAACTAGGGTATTGTGTTACTTAGAACTCTTGATTATTACAATTATTAGTTGTACAAGTAGAAGTTTTCAATATTTGCTTCCTATGCTCATGCAAAACTGTACTACCTCAAAATAGTTAGCCAAATTCTTGACATTTTTCTTGACATGACTTTCACAAATTTTTAATCAATAAAATATACACATACCTATTATTACCTAAGTAAATTGCTATACCCAACTTTTTTTATGTAATATGTTGGTTCCACGTACCTACTGATATTACAATACTTTAGTTTGGATGATTGAAAAATATTATGAATACCTAAGAACTAAGACATGGTGCTTAGTTAGTATTTCGGCAGTTACTTTACTGCTACATTGGGCATTTCTGATTTTTCCATCTAATCTTAAGTATAGGTTTATTGTGTAAGGCCTACTGTACATGTGTTTACTGAAAAAGTGAGATAAGAGGATGACACAATTGAAATTTTGTAAGAAACTAACCTAGGAAGCTCTATATACCTACTTTTGTATAATGGAATACAATGTGAAACGTCTCTACATATTATTATGAATAAAACGAATGCACAACATAACACAAGCAATTCCAAATAGTTTCTCAGTTTAGTTAAAGACAGTTCAAATGAAGACGGTTCATGGCTTTTAAGATTAAAACGGTACGACACATAAACCGAAGGAATAATAGACACCTAGAGTGTGATAATCTATACTAAACCAATTCCAAGGCGTGATGTGACAGAATTCAGGTGTCTTGCATTATAGTACAGACGCATATAACCCGTGTAGAAGGATTATCACACTTTTCGGTAGCTTGAAGGATTTAAGATGTTCCATGTCTGTTAAATCTTAAGAATAAGAACCATCTTACATTAGTGTATTTCTACTTTTAACATTTTATACAGGATAAGCCGAAAAATATGTATAGGTACATCTTCATGTTAACTTGCACAGAAAAGTACACGTCTCATCGTCTCAGGGCGATTTCTCGTTTCGAATCATTTGTGCTTCATTTCGATTGTACTCTGCTTATCACCAATGTACATTCATAGTATAAATATTGTACAAGCAGAACGAGAAAGCCTGTTAGTAGTATGAATTACACCATTGTCGTTGTCACCCAAATACTGCGATTGAGACTACTGTTACAAATAAATACAGATGGACCGGACAGCGATACACTACCAATATATGCACAAATGCATTCAATGGAAGGTTACAATCGGAAAAAGTAAGCCTTCTATTTTCACAGCATTACTTATACCTACTGCGGTTCATTACTTATGGTTTCACACTCATTATTCACAACTGGAGTAAAGAAAGTCTTAGGAGATACACACCCGCACCCCGGGTGTGATAATACTCTGCTTAGCGCTAACATTGGGTGCAGTGTCTTTGATATCTATGTCACTTTTGGTGTCAATGAAAGAAAGAACGCCGAATTCTGTGAAAACGTAGTGACGAAAAGTCCGACTATTGTGTAAATATGTAGAAAATTCATTTCAACTTTAAGCATGATACAAATACTGAACGTATGAAGCCGAATTTCATTGACAAACAAGAAATATGAATGAAATATGGATGGATGTCTATGTAAGTATATTAACTTATTGTAGCATATTATAATGAGCACGTTTACACCTGCAATGTAAATGGATCTATTATTAGTCATTAATGTACAGTATATTGTTTAGAACAATTGTAACTTTCAGTAGTGTATGTCAAAAATATCCATCAACATATTATGGGTAACGAGAGACCGTGGCAATGTAAACACGTGTAAGTAGATATATGTAAATATACAAATTCTTATGTGACTCGAGGTAGATAATGTCAAATAGCTAAAAATTTAGTGGATGTAAGAATCGAACCTACAAAAGTCACATAAGAATTCGTATATTTACAATTTATCCGAGGTATGAAGTCTAATGAATTTCATTCATAGATATATAGTTTAGCGAAGACTCAAATATAGCATGCTCCGTTGTAAGTACACTCCGAGCTATAGATATATAGTTTTGAAATGATAGTAGATGTTTGATCCTCAATACAGATATGAAACAAAAGTTATATTGCTTGAAAAATGTTTTCCACAGCATTGAATGGTCTACGGTAATTTTTTTCGATACGTTTATGTTTGGTGTTTCTCTTTATAATAGAATGATGAAAAGTATATACATTAATACATTACTTATAATATTATAGACACTTTATAGATACCTATAATTCATATTGGTGTTGTGAGACTGGGAATATTTAGACTGGATGAGACAAAAAGTGAAAATATAGTTTGGGTTGGAATATTTGTATCATTATCCAGGTTATGAAATTATTATTATTAACTAAACATCGGTATGAAATGAATTTAGCAGGACACATCATCGTTCTGCGTAAGAGTCCAAGCATTAAAAAAGTCATCATTAAGAATTGACGAAATACGGTTCACGGTGATAAGAAACATGATTTTCATATTTTCAATGATACCTAGATATTATTTCATGTGTATCAAGGTTAATCTTATCAATACAATGAATTTACATACACGTAGTCATCTGGATGTATCTGCATAGCATTAATGTCTCTTTGGATTGAAGTGTTAAAATTATTGTACAATTTGTAACATTTTGTCTATTGTATGCATATACATATAGTGGTGGACTTTGCTTGTTTCCAAGTTAAGCTAATTCGTTTGCTCGAAAAGAATCTACTGGTTAATAATTAATTTATTCTTGTTTATCAAAAGAGCAAAAGATTCGTGGATTATATTGATTATAAAAACAAATATATACATAAGAAAAGTTAGACCTTTCCTTCCACGTTTTCGTGACCGTGGGACTAGAATTTGCATTCGTTCGTAAAACCCTTTGTTAAAGTGAACGTAATTCATGTGTAAAACATTTCTATGAATGAATTGAGGTAGTAAAGATATGTAACTAATGAAGGTGAGCAAATGATAACTATTATCTCTGCCACCCTCACGCTTCACTAGTATTTCAATTTCCTTCAGATTTGCATTTAATTGGCAGTTTCACTACATATGAATTATAAACCTCAGAAGCAAAAACCAACTATCCTTTCTATCAAACTTGAGATAAAATAATTTGAAACACAAAATAATAAAATGCTAATAATGCAACAGATATTCATTATCCATGTATTTAACATTTTCAAGCTTTCCAATGGCCGTACTAATAATTATGGTAAGAAAACAAAGTAATTAGCTTTAATGTTTCGTGCCTGATAATGCATGTAGTACCAGGGCACCCTTAGCGAGCCCTGGTAGTACAAATGTGCCTTTTCTTGGCGTGTTTTACACTGCAAAAGTCCTAAACCCTTTTTGAATACATTTCCTATAAAAACTGCTCTCTGTTTTAGTACATACATGTGGCAGTAAACGTCAATTAAAAAGTGAACATAGATCAATTAACATAGGTATATTATGATGTTGGGTGGGTATTAAGAAGGTTAATTTTTGAGGAAAAGCAATCCTTACCCTTCATACTTCACACGAACGAACAAATGATCAAAACAAATGGGATGCATCATGGAGAAATTATGAATGAAGTAAGACAGCAGTCAAACTCGGTAGATAACATGCAATCCATTGATTACTTACTAATATGAGACTATGAGAGACATAAAAATTCTAAATTATTGCAAGGTAAAATTTTTCATCCTCTTGAAATGTTTCCAATGTATAATACCACCCACCCGGACCGTATTTAATGTCAATGCATTTAGCAATAGGAACTTACAATATCCAAATAAAGTTCTGTTTTCGTACGTTTTAGTACTAACTTTATGAAAACAAATTTTTGCTGATAAATCTGCATTAAGTGTCTGCTATATATCTCCAGGCACATACAATCGAGTGATGGGCATTATTCTTAGTTAGGATACCAATTTCGCCAATTTGCAGTATTTAATATCTCTCAATCTATCCCAGAAATCACACTAACTTTTTATGTGTGCACTTTAATATCGATGCCAACTTATAAGGAAGATAGGTAAGGTAGTGTAAGTGGGTGTGTTGAAAAATTGGTATAATTTTGAAAAAGTATTTCAACTTACGTTTTATGTAATATCTGTAATTAATACAATGCATATATATGTCAATCGTGAGTTCCCTTTTCTACCGTATTTTTACCGTATAAAACTACTATGTATTAATATTTTTACGTGTACAATTCGTTGCATTTCACATCTTCAATTCGCCTTGACTGAAGTTACTGAAGTACTAACCTAAAACCTTTCATTTAAGGAAAAATATTAATATACATCTATCTACCTTTACCTTATATCAAAACAGAGCTAGCCAGGTAGATACACAATGTTGTCCATAATTAATTATGGTTTTAGCAGTCTAGGTATATACTAGCAGGTACCTGTATCAAGGAAATAAATCTGCCACACCAAAGGTGCAATAAAGATAGACAGCCAGTCAATTTTGAAGATTTCATGACTGCACTTCACACTACTCTGACTATGACTATTGTGAGAGTGACGCTTTTGATGTCTGCGAAAAGGGCAAAAATGTTTGCGTGCATGTTTTTGTTACAATAATTAATTATTCGCTAAATCAAAGGGTTGATTTAAAACACATCATAGTAATGATCCACTATCATGCAGCTGTGAGTCTACAAAACTACAAGATTAGCTTAATGTTAGTAGTTGACAGGCAAAACACTCTGAGTGAGAAGAACAAAAGAATGTCGTGACAAATTTTAAGTATTAACTTTTACTTCTGAAGTTAGCACAACATATAAAATAAGTAATCTAGATCTTTTGTGTACAGACAGAGTAATTGGCAGAAGACTCTTGTGAATTTCATATCCCTGACCTCGCTAATCAAAATAATATGCCTCACTTCACTGTTCACTACAATACGTTCATACAAAAAAACGGAAACATAAAATGAAGCTGAGACAGAAAAACAAGCCTTTCATTCAATGAAGTTAAAGCAGCACATGAATAGGTCTGATTTCAAGTGACTTTGCTATACAATTGTACGTGGAGCTGGAGATGAAGAAGCTGAAGAAAACAACCTCACTCTCATTACGTAGCTAAACTCTTTGAAGGCTTGTCAAATGTAAAATAAAATAATGAATAAAAACACAAGTTTGTAGTCCCTGAAGGGTACGGATGTGGGATAGGCAAATTGCTTTGCACTTTACATCATGGGGTGTAAATCACTCTCTACATGCAAACACTGCCTCATATTATTATAACACACACATATAGCTGAACATAAGATTATTTTGACTTTATTTAGATACTAGTACATACCTACTTATATAGTCAACGTAGTGTCTACAGAGAACATCTTCAAGGCTCATCTAACATAAAATCTGTTTTGATGCGTACTTCAGCGTCTAGGACTGACTAGGACTATGGACTACAGTCTGTGTAAGTAATTTTTGCTTCATATTCTCGCAACGCCTTCAGATTCTGAGGACGAAGACCAGACTCATTCATAATAATACGTACCTCTCTAGTTTATACGTAGCCAAGATAATTATTCTTATACAAAAGCAATTTTCATTCCATTCTGTGTCATTTACTCGTGCTGTTGTTGACTGCTGCATGCACTAGAACTCTAGAACCCTTCATCCACCATACTCTTTATTGTATGTAAGTTTACTATCTGTGTATATGCGTTCGACAGTAAAAGTAAAACATCCTCCCATTGAAGATTTCAGTCTCATTCTAATCTTGAGGCTCAATTTTCTTCTCGGATGCACAAATGTGTTCTTTCTTGAGAAGATGAGTACTTATGGCAAAAAATGTTGGATGAGAGCGTGGGAAAGTCAACGCGTGGTCCTCGCGTGCAATCCACACAACCCACAGTCAATTCAACAATAATACTCCGTGGCAAAGGCAAAAACTCTTCTGTTGATTGCCATGTGTATAAGATGTGCTGTGTGCACCATTATATTTTACAGCAGCAGTTTATGATTGAGTCAAAAAATATATAAATGTATGCAACCAATCTATAATAGTGTCATGTCTCTTTACGATTTTTTGTGAATCTTAATATACCTCTGATGCCTCAACTCAACAGACAAATCGTGTGTGCATTATATGGTAAAATGGCTTGTCTACAATATTTTCAAACATCGGACGCATACAATACAATGATACTGCAGAGACGAGAACACAGTGGGCTTTTCTATTGTACTTGTACCCTCACTAAGGATAATGATAATAATAGAAAACAAAAAATAGTACAAGCAGCAGTATGTACGTGTTTGGGATAAGTAAGGTACAAAAGTACTTTATATGTTACTCTTTATTCTTCTTTATGTGGAAACGTCTCTGATGTGTCTGTGACGATGTGGACATGAGTATTAGTAGTAAGCCAGTCCATTCAGAATTCGAATTCAGGTGAGCTGTCTGAGTGAGAAAAGGTAACTCCCATAAGGCACGTTCAAGTCTTCTAACTTTTTCAAGAATGAATTTTGGAGGATTCAGGAGGAGAAACGTGAACAGTCTCGAGATACTTAAACACACATTATTGTACGTGTATACTAGGATGAATCTCAAGTCGAAAAGTAAGTGTATGGGCATATAATAAGACTCCAGTAGTTTTCTGGCGTAATGCTGAAGGTAATAAGAGCAATACAAGGAGCAGACTGAGGAGAGAGAGAGAGGTACAGGTAGAACAAGTCTTGGCAGCCAATCATCTTCATTCATAGCCCAAAGTCCGTCGTCCACCACTTTAATTTGCTCAGATTATTTTTGCTCCTTTACGCTCGCCTGCTTCTTCGTCTCGCTTCTTTAAACTCGAGAGATTTCTTCCTTCCATTTATATACACAAGTTTGTATAAGAGTTCTCATTGCTGCTGCTCTTTTCCACTTTTAGGCAAGTGTATTGGAATTAGAAGCGACGTTAAGAGAACATGACACGTACTATCTTTAATAACTACAGAGAAAGCCTCTCTCTAGTGTTGTAAATTTTGTAAAGAGCCGAGATTGTATAATAATGTGAATAGTAGTCTGCACAATACACATGTAATATGTATGAATTCCTCCTTCTTCTTCTGTTCTGGTGTCATATACTATTCTCTTAATATACCGAAAGGACATGTTGCTAAACACGTCAGGCAAGAATGATAAAAATTGTAGCAAAACATCCATTTCATTTCCGGCCAATCTAAAAATCATAGTTTTTCTCAAAAGTCTTTGTTGCTTTGCTTTAAACAACCACGTCGCATCTTTTTACATGAAATTCGCATTTTGACAATTTTAGACGAATCATCACAGTTTTTCCAACTTTTACACTAGTCACACTGTTTTTGTAGCTCATAAACTGACACGTGGAGAAGATTTGTCTAGAAGTTCGTTCGATCTGATTCTCTAATTTAGGTACGTATGTACACACAAGGATACCTTTTCATGTAGGTATCTGTAGGTACAGAAAATTTCGACTTTAGAAAACTAAAAGTGCTTATTCCCTAAATACTATACAATACACTAAAGATAAGACACATAGATATAGCTTCTGGTATGATGTGACAAATGTTACCATTATATATAAGCAATGGTTTTGGAGTCAACTTTGCATTTAGATGTTTTATATGCTCAATATTATTATTTAGCCAACAATAACTTGTAAATAGTATAATAGTAAGTTACAAGTACCAACTATGTATCTAAAATACCATGATATAAAAATATGGTTCCTCAAACTTTTCATATCAATCAGCCGAGACTACAATGTACAAGTATTCGTTTGTTTGGTATGACCATTGACGAGTTTACATGTTCAAATTCACAACTGTTTTGTATGTACAATACTACATCAAGACTTGTTCAAGACATTTAATGTAACCAACTTAAGCTGCCAAAGTACCAAGTCTGTACCATGCATGCATAATATATAGATCGAGGATGCATTGCCTACCTACTGTAAATCTAATGAAGAGAATAAACTTATAGGCCTGTAGGCCTATGCATGTCTCATAACAAAAGCAGTGCTGCACTTCTATGCAAACATCCATCGGTTGCAGCACGCTTCTTCTGACACAATCCCAGATGTATTGACAATTTTGTGATTTATTACTAAATTGTCGTATTTGTCAGGTTTATTATTTTATGGATTTACTTGTTGACGGCAATCATGGAACGACTAACACAGTGAACTTTTGACTTTGTCGTATGTACACAGCACAAGCTGCTACAAACAGAAATCTTGTTCCCACGGTCTGAATTCACTTATTTTCATTTTCCTTTAATGTTTTGATTGAACTATTAAGTTGTAAACCAATAAAGCAATAAATATTGAAAGCGACCCGTGTAATTCCTTTGTAAAAGTAAACCTAATTGATACAGCAGACTGACTAGACCCTTATTATTAGATACTCAATACACAATGTACAAATAAATAAATCAATGAGGCTAATTCTCACAAAACCTTTATACAATCTTATCTTGTTCTTCGGAATCAATTTCGTCAACAAATGTGTTTTTGCCGCATCAACAACATTAGTACCTATTATTGTAATATTATCACTATTTGGTTCAAAATCCTCTCCACTCCAGTAAGTAGGTTCAGGATGTAATACTACTGTAGTAGTATTCAGTCATTTTCAGTCTATGTAAAGTATGTACATACATACAATTGTCTGATGAAAGTTTGAACTATAAAAATAACTAACCAGCGATTATAGAAATACATACTTCTTTCCTTTATTCACTATAACCTATTCCTGATAGATGGAACTTCAGAAAGTAATTTACTTACAAAAACGGTGATAAATGTACTAAATCTGAGAAAACTTTACAAGTAAAAATTGTTGAATCTGTTACACACGAAAACATACAAAACTAAAACAAGAAAGAAAAGTTAGGAATAATTCATATGATTGAATGAAAATGAAGCGCAAATCCTTTACTTTCGAAGGAAAGATAAATAATTTACTTTGAAAAACGCATAGCTGTAGTTTCTCAAAAAGGTACCATCCCTAACACACCCCTGAACAAAGAGCAAAATCAAATACTACATGAATTGGACAATAGTGAGCCATGAAGATGTTCATTTTGCTTTTGATTTGTACTTTTTTCTTTGAACAATATTTGCCTACCTACTTCTCATCAAAAAACAGAACTTTATACAACAATGTACTTTATCTGTTCTCTATTTTCACTCTATTTATGTGCATAGAATTTACTATAATCGTGTCCATAGTCCATATAGAGTTTAGAAGACTCAATAATATACCTGTATGATTTTACCATTCAATTCACCCAAAGCTGAATTCGTCTTGGGTTCTACAATGTCTGAAATACGACGATGTAGATGTGTGCATTGTGCATTTACTACCATTCATAACAAGTCTCACAAAGCAAAGTAGACCGTACGTACTTCTACAGTTCATGTAAGTTCATTCTAATTCTTCTTCTTGTTTTGGGTGAATAGACAGGAAGTAGTCTATTATGAAGTCTCTGGCTCTGGTCTCTCCTACTACAATACACTCATCTTAATAATGGACTACTTCTTAGACTTCATTTCAGTACCACACCAGACACCACACCGTCATGTCAAAAAACTTTTTCATGCATGGCAATGCGATATGCCTGGCTTTACAACATCTATGTTTGAATTGAAGTATCTATGTAAGAACATTCTTAATGTGGATTAGAATGTTGTCTTTCTTCAGTTTCTTGCTGTCTTATTGTTACGAACTTTTTCCTAGATAGGATCTATAGAAGTATAATACTAGAGAAAATATTGGGTTGGCTTTTCCTACCCGACCCAATTTTGACCCATGAAGAGTCCAACCCAACATTAAAATTGTGATGACAGCCCACCCCGAAGCCAAACCCCAAATCCTTAATATTAGCTTCATTGATATAGCAAATATCTTTACTAGATACTTTGGCGAATTCTTTTTTGCGGTTTGCAGCAAGATACAAGTGACTGTACATAAAGCATGTGTACTCTCAGAGCAAAGGAAGTATACGTGCACTCTACAATTACTCATTTGCCTACTCGTAAGATACATTTTATAATTTCTGACCAGCAGATACTGAACTGAAGATACAAAATGTATCTAAGATGCGACCCGACCAACCCAAACCCGATTTTGGGGTTGGGCGAGCTTCTCTAAAGTATAAGTTGTATAAGAATCAGATCAAAGAGACCCACGCGTATATAGTTCATTGTACCTGATTTGGTGTACTATTACAAACGACAAGATTATCAATGCTTGCAAACCACCTACGTACTTACGTACGTCCTATGGGTACAGAAATGATCTGGGTGTACACTTGTTTGCATTAACAAAGGTATTTTTCCATTTAGTGTGGACAATACTTCATGAGTGCACTAATACTAATTATATTCTTTTACACAAGAGTGTACATATGCATTTTCTTGCCCACTTTAATAAACTAACACAAAAATAATATGTAACTTAAGTGATGCTTCTAATGACTATAATGTTATTATACTTATGTATGCTTTAGTAATTAAATTAAAGCCAAACCTAACATGGTTTGGTATACAAGTACAACCAACCAATGCAAATAATGATGCAATGCAAAGTAATACTGTAGTAATGCATCTATTACTATTATTGTTTAGCTTACAACGCTTACTTACATAGGATCCAATGTGTACTTACTTACAATTAGAACAGATGAGACTTAGTTACTAGTTGAGACGACAATAAAGGCTACATTCGTACAACAGGATTGCACTGTTTCTTAATAAGGAAGTACTAACATTAGTGTCAGTGTAGACTAGTGTAAGTAATAATATTATGCTCGCTTTAGTTAGCACACTAAAACTAAAATATATACTGTAGGTATACTAAGATTCAGTTGGGTTAGATTAGAGTCTTAGATAAATGTATAAATCGTATAAATGTAAAATTATAACTTTTTGATAATATACAAATCATCTTTATTGTAAACATTCTCTTAATATGTTATAGACAACCTGATGATTATCAGCATCACATATTATATGACTGATATTAACCTCGCTTTCACATAAATGGCATTTACAACGGGAAAAGCGATTCACACAATATACTTTTCACAATACTGTACACTTTAAGAAAGATTGAAAATTGTAAAATAGCATTTACATATTATGAAGCTACAGTATTAACTTTAACGTATACATTTTTCTACATTTTCAACTGTCTTACTAGTTTATATTTTATTTGCAATTTGGTGTGTAATTCAATTTTTACAATAAACCTTCGAGGTAAAGGTGAACAAATTCGTGTTTGTATACAACGATGAACTGTAATTTGTCAATTTAAAATTCTTCGTCTCTCATGACTGCAAAATGAAGATAAACCAAGTAAAGTAAGTGAATTGTAGCTACGGGTGTACAGAGAACAAAACGACAAGCTGGTATCGGTGTTCTTGAGAAAATGATTAAACAGATTCGCAAGGAATCTAATCCACCAAGTAAAGTTAAAAGCGGCAAGAACCATTGATCTGAACCCAACTCGCATACTAAAAGTGTTATTGCATGTCCAAAAAGACCGTATCCCAAGATGCAAACAATTTGCCTGAAAATATAAGAGAAAAATTCAATGAAAGGTTTACAAAAACGAGCATAGTTTAAAGTATAAAATGAATGCTTCAGCACACGTAAAATTACCTCACGGACATCCTAGTTTTCGTACACAAAGAGAACACCCAAGTAAAGGAGGAGAGAAAAATCACGTAAACTGTAGTATGCATAAAAGATGAAGCCAGAGCATACAGACGCGTCTCACCCTTTGAATAAAAGCCCCAATACAAAGTACAAGTGAGAAGAAACCAACTGAGGAAGCTTCCTTGAAGGTCAACAGATACTCTATTGAATTGCCCGAATGGAGGTATCAACGAAGCTACCATTCTCATTAGAATGGATTGCTCGGAAAATAAATATTTCAAAAATGTTGATGGGTATTGAGAACATGACACATCGTCCACGGAAGAAAGTTTTGTGTATCCTTCAGAAACACTTCGAAAAGTAGTACGCTGACGATTTCTATTTTTACCACGATTGGTCGTTAATTTTTTCTTTTCTTCATTTGTTTTCGAATTTGGCAATACGGTCTCATCTTTCCATGCTTCAGATAGCAAAGATTGACTTTGTTCTTCGTCAATAAATACAACTGCAGACTCTGGCCTTACTTTTGACTTCATTTTAGATCGCCTCATCCGATTAAGTAAATCTTGTTAAGTATAAGTTTCTAACTAAATTCAGCTACAGTAAAAACCACCTAAAATATATACATTTGCTGTGAACACTTTTTTCAATTCATTGTTTATATTTACAAAGTTGGCTGAAGATACTGCTTAACACCTTCAAGGGCACACATGTCTTTGTATTTCTGTAAAAGTTTTTTTTTCAATATTAATTGTTTACGTAGAGCTTCCAGCTGTAATAACTGATCATCTTTACTGAAATCTATACCAGGCAACTTACGAATCTGCCAAATAAAAAAATCATTCCATTTCAATAATGTGTTATACTAAAAAATATCAGAGAAACAGAGAAAGTTTTGTATCTTATGTACCTGCTCTCTAGTTACATTCAATTTAAGCTGCAATTCCGCAACCTTTTGACTGCTTTCAAGATATTCACTTCTTTTTGCCTGTGCTGCTTCAGTACTTTCCCTCTCAATGCTGGAAAAATAATGTCAATCACAAATTAATTTAATTCCATATTTTGAACTCAAAAAGAAATGCAAAACTGTTCACATAATCACACAGACACAAAATAATATACTTGAGCACACAAGACTTGAAACTCAATTGTATTACGTCAGCCAAAATCTCAGACAAAAGCTAACTAGCAAAAGCACGAAAAGTCACAAAACATTCAAGTGTGAAAATGCCAACATACCACGTCAAGTTTATATCTATTTTGTTATTTTATAACATAGTTGGCAGGCTGTACACATTAAAAAATACAATTTAGTTTCAAACAGGCAAATATCACATTGCTTCAAAGGTCAACTGAATTAATGCGTTTTGATTCCATAAAAATCATGAATTCAAGTCTCCATTTTCTTTACTCTAAGAAATTGCAAAATGCTAATTCACCATTTTATTATGTCGTATATAAGTGGAAGAAAATCAACGTCTATTTCTTGCTGAGTTACTGCAACGGGTGCTGGCGCTGGTTGTTGTTGTTGTTGCTGTTGTTCCATTTCCGACATCATGAACCGCAAATCTGAAATTGTTTGTTTACACAATCAATCGTGACAAAGTAACTACAGTAGATTTAGCTCCTACATGACACATTTGACGGTGGTAGGGGAAGTAGAACATGATTGATTGCAAACCATCTAATTCAAATGATTAACAGCTAATAATTAATTGTATATTTAAAATAATTTGGAATTTGAACCTTTTTAACACCTTTTTTAAGCAAATCCAAGTACAGCTTTTTAAACCAAGTGATTCAAACAATGGTTATTGTATTCCTAGACATCAAAAGACAAAATAATGTTGATATATAGTACAATCACAATTAACCATGCCAAGCATTCCACAAACAATCAAAAATTGACAATTAATTAATGGATACAAATAATAAACATTGAATTGATCGAATTTCAGATAAGTCGTAAGTGAATAATGAATCGGATTTGTGTTAAAAATTTACTTTCATGCAAAATTGAGCAAACTCACCTTATATTTCAATTTAATAATTAACAGAAATATGAATGTCGTCTTGTTTTGAACCTTGATAGACTTGACAGCAGTTGACAGTTGACAATGACCAAACACAATAACAATAATAAACCCCTCTGCTCCGTGGAATCCCTTCTTCGTGTCGCTGATTGATATTGGAAAAATTTGAATTTTGTACTACAACCCGGTTCTGTGTAAGCGCCATTGTTTGATTTCCATCAACAAAAACAAAATAAGATTCTTCCCATAATATTTTAATTTTTGGAGATTTCGTCTTTATTTTACGTTATTTTTGGGAGTGGATTTGCTAAATTGATGGCAAAATCGAATAGAAAAATATTTGTAAGACTAAGTTTTATATTTCTAACACTGAAAAACAAAACTAGGAATCTGAATTGAAGGAATAATATGGCGAATTTTATGACCGTGAAAGTGATGGTGTAATCCTAAAATCTTTCCTAAGGTCAAAGTTTCATTGCTATTTATAAATAATAATAATAGTGTATTAGAGTATAGTTTGTCAACAGAGAAGTACGAAGTAAGGTGAGATTTTTTAATACTATCAATTCAGTTGGCACTTGGCAGCTGACACTAATGAAATTATATTTTATCAGTTATTAGGTAATTAATGCTTCCTCGGTTTGGGTTTCCAGTTCCAAAAATGTAATGTAATTCTATGTCAATCATTTTATATGTAATTTATAGACTGGGAGTTTCAAACCATACCTACAAGCTAGGATCAACTGAAGCTGAAATCATAAAATTGTAATTGCAAAATAATTTGCGAACAATGGGAAGTTGGTTCAGTCATCCTCGTAATGAAGTAGATGAAGCGGATAATACTCATCCAGCTGCATTCCGCTATCCTCCTAAGACTGGTAAAATTCCTATGATTAAATAATTATATACATAGATATTTTATTATGCAGAGCACCTTAATTGATAATTATATGGTACAAATTCTGCGACGTTGTTCGGCCCGCTAACGCGGGCCGACCAATGACGTCGCAGAATTTGTACCATATAATTGTCATTATGCGAGCTTGAGCGACGAAGCGACGTGTAACTTGTATTTCTACTTCGAAGTTACAAGGAGCTGAGGAGCAAGCGAAGTATAATTAAAATTTAAGCTCTTATTTGATGTTTGACATATTATTTCCTTTTAATAAACTTTTTAGAGAAACGGGACAAATTCTCACGTTTTTCTATACAATGATAGAATATTGCACACCTTTTGCATTAAAATAATGTATATTCTACTTGCAGGAAACTACTTTGGTAGTCATTTCATCATGGGAGGAGAAAGATTTGAAACACCACAACCAGAGCAGTATCTATTCGGAGAAAATTGTGATCTCAATTTCTTAGGCAGCAAGCCCGTTCCTGTATGCAATCGCAATTCACTTCCTCTTCTAATAAAAAATATTTTTATCAATGTATTTACATATTATGTAACTGATTGAATATTTTTCATTACAGTTTCCATATCCAGCCCCACAAACAAATGAACCAACCAAGACACTAAAAGCTTTAGTAAATATACGAAAAGAGTCTTTAAAATTCGTCAAAATAGTGCCTCCGGCACCCATTCCAGAAACTTCCGTACCTGTGGAGGGATTAAATCCTTTAAATTCAAATACATCATCTCCTACTGTATCTGTAACATCACCGAGCAAGATCTCTTATATATACAACATTGAATTCACATTTGACTGCGATTGTCGGGTTGAAATAACAATTATGTATTTCTGTACAGAAGAATTTACTCCCAACGGCATAATGTAAGTTAAATAGCGAAACAAACACTCTGTATATCTTTAAATTGTTATGTATTTTATTTATTCTGCAGAAAAATATGTTTCACACAATTTGATTTTCTTGTCAATAGCTATAAACCTCGGGATCCTAAATTGAATTCAGAAACAGTACGTTTCAAAGCCGGTGCTAATCAAATTTTTTCTCAAAGCGATCATATCGTACGACCTTCTACATTTCCAGAATGTGATCTTCAGTTTGATTTTGATAAAGAAGTGTATCCTATTGTGATACATTGCGTTGCATTAGAAGGAGATGGTAAGTCATATCATGTTGATCCATTATTCTTAATATCGCCAAACTAAAACTATATTCATTATTACTCTTGTGACGAGAAAACTAATGACTAAATATGTGCAAATTACATTACTACATGTAACCAATGTTTGCAAACGATTTATTGTAAGTTTCAAATTTTCGATATAAATGTATTTCAGTATAATTTGCACATAGCAAAATAGTATAATGTCGCATATTAGCCTTTATCACAATAATACTACTTTTCAAATCAAATATGCGACCTGCACAATAGCAATAATCTGTGCAACCATAAATATATTACTCACACTATAGATTATTGACGCACACTGTAATTGTACATAATATTTGTAAGCGCATATGCCAAAAATATAAATCTAATCTAGAACCAAGACAGTCTCACACAACAACTGCAATAATGGATAAACATGGAGATGGCACATACGTAATCAAACCTCTAAAACAGAAGTTATTTGTCGATGGATTGGCATATTTGTTACAAGAAATTTACGGAATCGAAAACAAAAATGCTTCTAGAAAAGCAGAAGATGATGATTCGGACGAAAATGCTTCTGAATGCGTCATTTGGTACAATATTTTACACATAATTTAATTTTTTTCATGTTTAAATATAATAAGCTTTGATTCCTTTGTATAATAAGTTGTATTTACAATTGCAGTATGTCGGATGTGAGAGATACAATCATTCTTCCTTGCAGACATCTGTGCTTATGTCATTCCTGTGCAGATTCACTTAGATACCAGGTAAAGTCACTAGTTTCAAATATCGAAGCCAATAAATCAGCAATAAACATCATAAGTTATAATAAAAACATTTTTTTATAAACAGGCCAACAATTGTCCCATATGCCGTGCTCCATTTAGAGCATTGTTGCAAATCAGAGCTGTATATAGAATACCACCAATGCCAATGGAGTATAATCCACTTCCTCCAGAGGTGAAATGCAAAGCGCTTTTTTATGCTATAAGCAATCTTTTCTAGATGCTATTTGTACGTGTTCAGAATAAATGACAAGAATTTTAATTTACAGATGCCAGTAATACAAATGAATGCAATTCCTGGATATGAAATGGTTCCTTTATTAGAAGCATTGAATGGTCCGTATCAGCCGTCTGAATATTCTGCCGTGGCAGCTGCGCATGAAGCCCGAAGACAAGAAGCAGCTAGAGCATTAAACCCTAACGATGAATCTGGAAATAATACTCCTATCGCTATGACTGTTATGGTTGCACCTCAGAAACCCGAAGATATAGACAAGGACAAATTAGGATCTGAAGCAATGACTGTTATCAGTGAAACAGACAAAAAAGATTTTATATTTAAGATGAGTTCCATGGGTATGGGAGACGTACGATCGCCCAGTGAACCAGAAGACGAAGAACACTTTAGTGAAGCTCCTGGAATGGACGATATGCCCGACTTGGAAGATTTTACCCGATCCAGTTCTGTAACGAACCCTGGATTAATGAAAAGCCAATTTTCCCTAAATGAACATATGCTTGAAGACGAAAACGCTCTTCAGTTGCAGAGCATTGAAAGTAACCAGACAAACCTTTCAATGATTGCAGCGATTGATGAATTTTCTGATGAAGAGGAAACGACTACGGACAAGGTTACTTTTTCAGAATTATGAAACTTACTGATGAACGGGACTTATATTAGAAGAAAGTTTCACTTTCTTGTTCCTTCCATCCTATTGCAGTACCTGTAGAGTATAATTCCGTCCCTCACTGCTACTCACACAATTTTCCTAATAAATGCACATTTTGACTGAGCATGCCAATAATTACATTTTTCAGAGAATTATTGTCGGAGGTATGAGTGAAGGGTTAAAGAGCCTTCCGGATTCGTGCCCCGACTCAACACAGAGTACTCCGGTGAGAATGTTAAACTGTAGAGAATCAGTGAGTGGTACTCGGAGTGGGGGTGGTAGTGGTGGCCGTTACAAGAGTCTTCCCACTACTCCCAGACTCTCAGCAAGTGCGCCTGCTGTCCCTGGCACAGCTACCTCAACATCAACACGATCCAGTGGTGATTCGTTTACATCCTCTAGCTCCACTAAACAACTACTTCCTCCGCACCCGCCAACCCCGCCCCACACGTCCTTACATTAAGTAGTTAACTTTTAAGTATTTGTACCGTACCTTGTAGTTATTTTTTAGTTTTGTTATCCTGTGGCTGTATGGCAAATGTTAAGCCAAAGCCAATGAAAGCAAAAGTTTTGCTGACACTGGTTGATTTGTATTATCTGCATCAGCAATTTTTGTAAAATATTACCAAAACCTTATTACCTATGCTAAAAGGATAAACTAATGTGAATGAATCTCTAGAAAAGTAATGCTGGTTAAATATTTCACTTATATACTCACACATCACACCAATATGATGCCCATCTCTTTGCTTTAATTTAAATACTGATAATATCCGCATCCGCAAGTTACCCTTTTTTAAGTCGTTATAAAATCGAATTTAGTAACCCGGAATTTTATGTTACAACGGGGAAATACTGATAATTTATTTAAGAGTAGTATTATGGGTAGTGTATATATCCTTATTATAGTCCGCATTCTCACATAATCTAATATTATTATTGCAAAGATAAACTTGGGGTTTGTTTTATTTATAACTTTATAATCTCATCACTATCAATAATTGTGAGCTGTGCTAACATGGTGTAATAACGATTATACGCTGACCTAATTTGTTTTTAGTGACCTGTTGCAATAAACAGATTCAGTTTTTACAATAAAGTGTGCTCATTTATTGTTTCATACTTTCATTAACAAGTAAAGTACCAAAAAGGTCAGTACCAGATTTAAATATACATATGTATTTAAGCCTGTAGTCTTCAGCATTGTCAACAATAATCACGCTTCATGAATATTCTAAATAATCATGCATTTCAATAATAAATGTCAAACAAATAAATAATTTATGAAACGCTAGTTCAATTCTTAAGTCAATTATTTTAACAGTTTTTTAAGTCACCAGTCACTACAAAAAGAGACTAAGTAAGTATAAACAGGAGTTCTTCAGTCAGATTTACATTGACAATCTCTTGGTGCCGTAAAAAACTAGAATCATTGAGAGATTTCAAATACAACAAATGTGCCACAGTCTTACATATAACATAATACGCTTTGCTTACAGCTAATTATGGCACTACTAAGGCGAAATTGATGCATTAATAAGCTATGTCACAGTGGTACCCGAAATCTTCTACGGTATTATAGTCTAATGCTGCTCATTAGTAATATTTAGTAAACTTTGAACATTGAACAACAGGGGTTAAGTAAGTGTGCTATTGAAAACTACTATACAATAGTGATAATACCTTTAGGATGAAAAATATACTCTTTTGTAGTATCTCCTACCAATAATCAGTACCAATTTGTCAATCGATCGAACAATCGTCTATCACTCTTTTTACTCTACCAATTCTACGTCTGGTCAGACCCGAACTCTCTATTTGCATTCTGTGAGTCTGGATTTGAGGGAAGTGTTCGCTTTGTGTCACTTCCAGAGACTGGTTTCTGTTTCCTTCTACCGGAGAAACTGAGACTTTCTTTGTCGAATTCAAGAGAAAACATGCCTAAATCTCCACTAAATCTGTTCTTAGAAAGCTGCAAATACTTTTTTCCTCTTGGAGCAGTTAGTCTTCGGTCTTGTAAAATTAAAATGTTGTCAGCTTCTTGCGATGCCTTAGCTCCTCCAAAAATAGAGTTGTTCGACAGTTCAATATTACTTTCTTCCTGTGAAAACAAAAAGTAGAAAATGAGAACCGTTTTGCAATTTTGCTCACTCACTTTCATTGTTCATTTCATTTTTTATTTATGCTTACCTTTCTAGGATGCATAACTAAACTAACGTGACAGTTATTCACGGTTGCAAATTTTCTGAAGGCAGCTACAACTATATCTTGTTTCCAAAATCGATCGCCGCCAGTAGTTTCGGATACACCCAGCATAAATTGAAGGTTGTCTACGATGATGTGAGCGATGTCATAAACGTATGCTGCATGTGTCATAGCCTGAATAAAAATATGTAACAAATGATATTACCTATTCGATTTGACGAAATATTGAATTTCTGAAATTGAGATGTATAGTTTGTCACCACATTCACTCACATCTAGAACTGCCTTAATATTTTGCTGTCCGTGAAAAGTCATGAAGTACAATGGAAGTTGCTCGAATTGGTCAGCCCATTTGTCATACTCGCTGACATTATCTTCTAAATTCTTTTCTGCAAATTGTGTTAACATAGTTTTTGCCAAACGTACATTTCGTATTTCAAAACTTCCCCAGAGTGTATTCACCTATATCCACAAACAACTATAAATAAGTAAACTAAATTCAGAGTATTTGATTTTTAAGAGAATAGGTATATTTATTTACCCCTTGCATACACAAATCTAATGAATATTCACTCATAAAGGTAGTCTTCCCACATCCCGTTGAGCCTAAAAGCAAAAGTAAATGGTTAATAAAACAACTAAACGAGTTAGGGAACATCGTTGAGAAATCTTTCATTTTACTACTAACCTGTTAAAATAGTAAGCTCTCCTCTACGGTGGCCTTTCATTAACTTATTTAAACTTGGATACCGAGTCCACTTGATTCCTGCAACCTGAAAGCAGTAAAATAATAAATGATTAAATTATCCATCATTCTCCAACAGTTTGAATAAAACCATTAATTGTTTTTCTGTATATTTATATGAATATAGCAAGAAAGTAAGCTCATAAGCCTGAAGATTTAGAAACCACAATAGTCTAAGTTTCTTTCGTAGAATAATTACAATCAATTGTTAAAATCCTGTTACCTTATCACAATTAGTTAGTTCCGAAAACACATCACTTCTTAATTTAGAAAATGTTGTAATAGCTTTATGTTCCATGATTTGAGCTGCACTGTAGATGTTGGTCACATTCAGTTTATTCTGAAGAGCAATGAAAGGAGAAGGGTGGTCTTCTTCAGGTCTAACTAGCCGGCATCTTTTTTCTCCAAGTTTCCTACCGAAAGATTTTGCAGTTTCCCAAGATTGTAGGTTGTTTCCAAACCATATTGTGATAACGTTGAAGTGTTCTAGTTTTGGCAGATACTCTTGAGGAAGATGAGTAAACTCTATATTATACAAACAATTTATTATTACATTTTCCAGACTTGAAATGAATTTATACTCCGATAGTATTATCAAAACGGCTTACTAGGGGGTAAACTTAAACTTAAATGGGTTGAAGAGGAAGCCACACTGAGAGCATCCATGACCGAACTGACTAGTGTAATTTGACGAGTTTTGGAAGTAAATGATGCAAATGCATCTAAAACGGGTTTCCAGCCAAAAAGTTCGTTACAAGTTTTAGGAACATTATCTTCTTCGAGTTGGCCAGTTTTTTCTGATAGCGAGATGATAGTGTAGCCTAAAAGCTTTTTGTCAATACTAAAAATAGGTAGGAGGATTTCACATTGATTTAAGTTACATCTTCCTTCATATAACTCGAATACGGACTTTTTTAGTTCCTACAAAAATGAAAACAAAAATGAAAACACATTCAAATTCACTTGAAATACACAGCAGAACTTACTTCAAGTCCCAACTTTTGAGAGATCTTATTCCATTCTTCGTCAGCCAATTTCGCTATTTCTGTGGAATTTGATTGCAATTCACTTAATTTTAAAGTTACTTTTGCAGGAACATCTTCTTGCTTTAAAAAATTTAGAGAACTTTTCGAAAAGGAGGGTCCAGATTTAGAGATCGCTACAAGATCCTGCAAATTCTTCCATGATCCCGATATTGAACAGTTTAAGCATACGAAATAACCTGCAAAAATGTGAAACCCATCTTATAGACAATTTATCTGCTCAATCTGCTGATTTTAATATGAAGTAAAAAATTATTACGAGTGAATATAAAATATAAGTGATAAAAATGTACCAGTTGTCTTATTGATATATAGTTTTCCTCCACCCCAAAATATCATTTTCTTCCTTCGCGTGGGTTCCCGTTTACAAAAAGGGCAATCGATATGTAAACACGTGTATCCATCTTCAAATGAAATTTCATGTTTTCTAAGAAAACGTTTGATTTCGCTAAGTGTAACAGCTTCAAAATTTGTTTCACTGATTGAAGCCTTTGGAAGATGCAAATGTCTAATTTGATTTTTAATGTGGACAGATTTTGACCGCACACTGCCAGATTTGTTAAATAAAAGAAAACTAGCAGTGCTTTCACCGCTCGGCATAAATGTTTTGCGAGGAAGCCAATTATTATAATTAATATTATACTTCGAAATTGAATTAATTGTGTCAGCGGCCATAATATTTTCATACTTAGAGTCTTCAAACCTACTTTTATAACCTGGTTTTGAAGTTTGAGTTGATAAATTTAAATGACTTTTTCTTATCAATTGAACAAAGAATTGACGTGAAACGAAACTCATTTTTTAAACACTTTTCGAAGCGTTCTTCTAATTTAATCTCTCCAGCCATCCCCCTATTCAGAAGAAGGATAACGTAAATAATATCGGAAAAGTGATTTACAACACTACAAAGGAAATAATATTTTTACAAATTGCCATTATGAACTGAACTAAAATTCACTTTCTCTGTAAATGAATTTCCATGTCTTTCCTTTTTTGTAGACCGGAGGAAGATTTCTTTCCTACCGTTTCGCGCTGTTTTGTTTTGGTGCCGGACTTTATACAATAATAATAAGTTACCGCGAACGGTTGATATTCCACACGTGCGACTTGAGATCACACATTTCACCGATTCACCTGAAGTGACATAATATTTCGAAAATTCAAGAAACAAGTTCAACAATTAAGGTAAAGAGTATTTTTTTAATAAATCTTATTTTTTACTGTACTGAATCATCCAAATTCAGGTTCTAAAGAAATATTTGTGGTTGCAGTTAAAGAAATGGCGTTTGTCAAAAAGTTGAAACGCCTGGGTAAAAAAGTAAACAAAAAAGAAAAACGACCAAACAGAGGGCCGAAGGATGTAAAGGATTTTGAAGATGAAGAAAGTGACCATGAAGCAGAGGAAGAAAATAAAGCAAAATTTGTAGAGGCTGTTAAGGAGGAGGAAGATGATGAAGAAGATGTGAATGGTTGGAAGAAAAAGAAGAAAAGTGGAGGTTTCCAAAGTATGGGACTGTCACCTTTGGTTCTGAAAGGAATTTTACGAAGAGGTTACAAAGTACCAACTCCAATTCAAAGAAAGGTGATAAAAATAGGAAGCAAAGAAAGATTATAAAAGATTCTAAGATTCTAAAAATATAAAGCAACAAATGAACAGCTTCTATCAAAGTGTATTAAATGAATGTGTTTTATGCTATTTTTCATTTGCAGACTATTCCTTTAATCCTAGAAGGTAGAGATGTGGTGGCTATGGCTAGAACGGGAAGTGGAAAAACTGCAGCATTTCTTATACCACTATTTGAAAAATTGCAAGTAAATAAAATTGGCGTGGGACAAGCGACGAAATATCCACGAGCTATGATATTGTCTCCAACTCGAGAACTTGCAACGCAGACTATGAAATTTTTTCGTGAGCTAGGGAAGTTTCTTCCTCTAAAAGTAATTTCAATTCTTGGGGGAGATTCAATGGAAAGCCAGTTTGCAGCTTTACATGAAAAACCAGATGTTATTATTGCCACTCCTGGAAGATTCATGCATCTGTGTGTTGAAATGGAGTTTAAATTGGATGGAATTGAATATATCGTTTTTGATGAAGCAGACAGGTCTGTTTTTAATAATTTTGGAGTGTTGATAGAATCAATGAAATCGATACTTATGGTAGATTTCGATTGTAAGCTTATAATTGGAGTTTACCTTATTTAACTTTTGTCCCAAGTAATAAAATGATTTGTTTTCGTGCAACTATTTAGACTCTTTGAAATGGGGTTCGGAGAACAACTGTCTGAAATTCTTAAAAGGCTCCCTGAGAATAGACAAACAGTATTATTTTCTGCCACGATGCCCAAGTTGCTAGTAGATTTTACAAAAGCTGGATTACATGACCCTACCCTGATGAGGTAAGTATATCAATCATGCCATGTCATCAAAGTCATCATGTCTTGACATATGTACTTGACAATCTTTATTATTTGATACATTGACAAGGCAAGATTTCACTTTTAACTAACAAGCGACTAATTGTAAGTTATGTGTGTGACTGAAGAGCAGGACTTTTACCGGTGTAATGACCTCATATCCATATGTATAATTGTCCCATGCAAGTGCGAATCTTGATAAATCCTTTTATCAATTTATCGAATGCTTTTGTCCATTTCACTTGTTCGACATAATTTCGACCTTTCAAGCCCTATGATATATCTTGTATGTACTGTGCATCTGCATACATTCTTACCTTTTCCGGTATTAAAAAAATACGAGAATCAATTAGCCGTCCCCCTTACTTTATACCCACAGCCACATCTAGTCTTAATTACTAATATTGTTCGTAATTTTGTATTGAAAATTTTTCAAACAACATACTTTTAAAGAAATATTAACTATATTTGAAATTCTGTAGATTGGACGTTGATACAAAGCTTTCTGAACGATTAACCCTTCAACATCTTGCTTGCCGCACTGAGGATAAACTAGCTGTGTTGCTTTACTTGTTGAAAAATTTAGTAGATCAAAGAGATCAAACTATTGTTTTTGTGGCCACAAAGCATCACGTAGAGTTTTTACATCAGGTATGTTTTAATCACATGTGAATGTGATTAAAATCAAAATCACCAACAAATTTTTTTAATGATAATATTATGTTAGTATTAGTGGTATGTGAGAATTAATGGTGTATTATAATCTAATTGCTTTAGCTTTTGGAGGAATCAGATATACCAAACACATACATATACTCCAGTCTGGACGCATCAGCAAGAAAAATAGCTCTTGGGAAATTTCGAAGCTGTAAAACGAATGTTATGATTGTAACAGACATTGCTGCAAGAGGAATAGATATTCCTGTTCTGGATAATGTTATTAATTTTCATTTTCCTGCGAAGCCTAAGCTGTTTATGCATAGAGTTGGTAAGTGGTAGTAAACACTTTTTTTCATTATTAAGAGCAAACTTTTCTGTTATAATTTATAATGGATTAGTTGTAGCTGGTTGTAGTCATGATTTGATTGATTACATAACACACGTAATATGCTTTGTGAATAGGTCGTGTTGCCAGAGCTGGAAGAAGCGGTACAGCTTACTCGATCATTGCTCCTGACGATGTAGCATTTCTTTACGATCTGCATTTGTTTCTTGGTAGACCTCTTAACTTTACGGAAGACAACTCTTCAGAAAATTCAAGTACTACTCCCGTAGGGCGACTTCCTTTAGATATGTTAAATGATGAAAATAGTTTTATAAAGCATCTGATGGATATTAAGTTTGAGCTGGTTAGATTTTACTACTTAATTCGCACTATTACCTTACGCTTGGATTATATATGAAAATTTAAAAAAATGGTTTTGAATTTGTTTTGTAGGCGAGTATGAATAAAGTCAGTCGTAATGGGTACGCTCATTATTTGAAGAGCAGACCTAACGCATCCGTGGAAAGTAATAAAAGAGCTAAATGTATTGAAGTATCTCGTCTTCCCATTCATCCCATGTTCAGAAGTAGAATGAACATAGATCCTATGGAAAGTTTAATTTCTCAAATGCAAACCTACAGACCTAATTCGGTAAAAAAAAAAAATTTTCCTTGTAATGTACATTCGTTTTTTACTTTTTTTTATCATTAGTGTAATGTTTTAATTGACATAGACTATATTTGAAATCGGACCGAAAGCTGGATCGGAAACACATAAAGTAATGAAATTGAAAAGAGTAAGAGATCAAACTGTAGTAGAAAAATATCGTAATAGTAAAGGTATAACTCCTTCGTTTGAAGAAACATCAGAACAACCTGGGAAAAGAGACGAGGAAAATTTTATTCCTTATCTACCAAAGGATCATCATACGGAGTCTGGGTAAGAGTTTTGAGTGAATTTGCATTTTAGCAGTGTATGAAAATGCCTACAGCCTGCCTCCATGCTTTTACTGAACTCACAGTGATTCGCACGAACGTATACTGGAATCACGATAATAACTATCATTGCTTATTATTATTTTGTAGTTTATCTGTGGGTGCGACCTTCGACAAGCAAGTTCAAAATTCCGTCATGGATCTCACGGGTGATGACTCAGACAAACTCAAAAACCAGAGGAACATGCTAAAATGGGATAAGAAAAGGAAGAAGTATGTATCGGTGGGAAAAGTAAGTAAATTACTAATCGTATTATGTATTCTAAGTGGAGGTATCAACTGTTCATCATAACTGCAGCAATATTCTGTTTTCACATGAAAATATATATAATCGAGACATGATGATCGCATGAGTCATCTTCTAAGCATCTAAATAAATCTGGCATATGTACTGGTAGCGTGTTAAGGAAATTATAGGTTTAATGAAAACACAATGAGTACCTAGTAAATAATATTTATATTTGTTTATTACTTTCCTAGGATGAAAATGCCAAAAAAATCAAAACTGAATCTGGCACATGGATTGCAGCATCATACAGAAGCAACAGATATAAAGTGTGGAAAGAAAAATCCAAAGTCGAGCAACAAACAGAAATGGATGACAATGACGAAGAAGATTCGTTTTCCCAAAATAATTCTAATGTTTCCAATAAAAGACCTGTGTTTTCGAAAAAGTTGGCAAACACCGGAATGAATGCGCCTAGAGGGCCTGTTCAAAAGAAATCCCAGCGCTTTAAGTCAGAAATCAAGCGACCGGAGCAGATTCTAAAAGATAGGAAAGAGAAAGAAAAGAAAATGATGCAAAACTCTAAAAAGTCTAAGAAGGGCAAAGGCAAAGGTAAAGGTAAAGGAGGTGGCTTTTCAAAAGGAGGGAAGGGAAAATCGGACGGTGGAAAAGGCAAAGGAGGATTCAGTAAGCGGAAGTAAATATGATTTTAAATTTTAATCAACCCTTTATTGTGAGCGTTCATTTTTTTCGACGTTTAATTATAGTGTATAACGTTAATATTTGAATAAAATACCTATTTAAATATCAATTTGTATTTATCTGTAATTCTCGTCTTTACTCGTCAAAGCTAATTCTATCATTTATCATATCATGCTGTAAAGAATAATAGAAAAATTCTTACTAATTAATAAGAACTGGTATATATCCAGTAGGTATAGGTATTGACAGAAGTTGCTTTTAACTATTTTCATTAATTACTTGATGTAAAAAAGCAATCGTTCATTCTGTACTAGATCGGGAATCCTCACTCCCATATAACATTTATAAAAATAAGCGGCACGAGTTCCCTTTCAGGCGTCAGGTTACATAATTTGCAAGATGAAGAAAGTAGATAAGTAGGTAGGCTCAGTTCATGGTCACTACACACATACTATTAAAATAAAAACAAACGTAGGAAACTAAAACATATTCATATTCATTGTTAATTGTTATACCTAACACGTGCGAAATAGTATGAGAATTATGCGTGTATCTTACATCTAGGACTGCCGATTGTGCTGACTGTATATAATATGTATACTGGTTATGGTACCTATATATGTTATGTATACACACTTGAGAGTCCTCCTAATAACTCTGGAATAAATAAATTACACACGAAATGAGCGTTTTAATTAGCTGTGGAACACATATTCATAATGAGCAGTAAGTCAAGTGACTGATGGCTTTTAAGTTAATTGAACTACATGATTAAAGTTTATTTCATACAGACGCGACATTTTATAGCAATAAATAGTATCGAAATCGATAAAGCGAAATATGATGAATTATAAAGATCAAACATCGCAAGACAATTGATGAAAAATGATCCTTATGATTACATTTGCAGAGCAATTCTGTGATTGACCCCATAAGGAGATATTGAGGTTGTCTACACAGAATGCAGTGCATGCAAAAGTAAACTATGTTTTTATAACTTACGTATAAACATTAACATTTGAGTTTAAACGAACATATAGATACTACAGTACAGACGGTACAGAGCAAAGAGCATTGAATCCATTCAGACTCCAGAAAGATGACATGACTATGAGGCATGCAATATCAATAGTTGTATGGAATGTACACATATTACATGGAGCAGAATCTTTTTCTTGAGATAATACACACGATTTTCTCAAATACTTAACACTAATGAAGACAGATTCCAGATTCATATCTAACAATGTTTGGAAAGTTTGGAAGATAAGCAGTATATACCTAAGTAAGTAATAGTTCTAAAACAGAAACTTCAGCATCTGTACACGGAGTACCTATATAATATACATATACCAGCAATATAAATAATAATCAGGCTTTTTAGTAAAAAAGAGGAAAAATTATTTCATCGTACCTGATGAATATGCTAAAGAATATCTATAGTTGGTTGGTATTGTGCGAACTAATGTGAAAATTTGATACGATCTGCGCAAAGAGTAGAATTATATTTTGGATAGCACCTACTATCACTGAATTTTTTAATTGCAAGTTTGCAAATAAAAAAGTAGTTGCATAATGTTTGGCAATTAGTTTTTCTTGTCTAAGATGTTTCACTGAGATACTTGATGTATCTCAGTGTGTAGCGAACACAATGCTTTAATTGTCGGCTCTGATTTAACCAAATAAAGTGATTATTACACAACAAGTTTGATTGACGAAAGCATCATTTCAGTTGTTTCTCACGAATAATGTATCATGATTACAACAGATGAAAACTGATCTTAGAAAATTTATGCTTTTAGCATTACGTACATTTCGAAGTTGTTCTCATTAAAGAGAAGAAATTTCTAATGTAGAAGAGAATGGGTGAGCAAGACGAATAAATCAGTTTTGACTTGGACGTCCCCGGTGCCCGATGCGATGCCCGAATATTGCCAGTGAGGTTAGGATAATAATGAAATACCTCAGTTCAAGGAGATACTTAGGTAGGTAAATTTTAGATTTTTTAATATCTGAATAGTTCACATGGAAAATACACGTGGAAAATATCTGGATAGTTCACATGGGAAATTATCCTAACCGCATTGGAAATATTCGGACACCCAGCAAAACGGTCTGTCAAAACTGCTTCATTTTTATCTCTATTGCCAATCATCTAACATGCATGCGATGACTACTGTATGCATGCACTATGCACATTGCACATCTGCAATAATCATTTATACATATACATAGCTGTAAGAAAATAAAATAGTAACAACACACATATATATATATATACAATATTATATAAGTACTTATATGTATTGTTAATATTTATGTATATAAAATTAGACTTATGTAATTAATTACAGTCTACAGATACATTTTATACATGTTTATATGCATAAATAATTTTCTACACATACATACCACCATCACCAATGCCAGTAGAAAAGCTGATTCAAGATTTTCCTGTGATTTCTAGCCGATTCATGAAATTTAACAAGGTTCATGCGTGTGGTTTGAACATGGAGCAAACAGAGTTTTACAGAATACTTGAAACATACCTATATGATTCATTATCATTAAATCTGCATGAACAATTTTGTGAGGATGAAACAGTTCTTTAGATGTCAAATTGTAAACAATCTTTACAATCGCAAGTCCCGAGAAAACTCATTAACTATATATTGCTTAACCTGTAATTACGATTTGAAATATTCTGAAGTATATAATTATCTCGCTAAAAACAAGTGTTTTCCCTGTTGTTGTTTACCAAAACTGCATATAGGAACCTTCCGGTCAAAGTGATGACCTAACTCAAATATTATAATATTTAAAAACTTTACATAGTAGTAAACTACTGACCTTCATCAAGGTTATGTCAGATTGACACAGCACAATAAACATGAAATTCTTACTAATTACATTAACGAGACGTTTTAAAAGTTTATTTTTGATCGTTTGAGAATAAATGATAACTTAATAATATTCACTGAGCTGTAGATAGGACAATTTCCTATATCATTTATTTACTGAATCTCTTACTATTACAGTATGAATGATGTTTCACAGTGTGAGTCATGGAAATGCAAATTCTCCGTATAATTCTGAAGGATTCACATGATCAGCAAGAGTTTTTCAGTGATACAAGTAAACTTGCTTTAACATGTTCATCTATTACATCGTTAATTACAATCGAACATGGAATGGATGTAGTACCTTTGTATATGTACATGTAATAGTACATTATGATGTCCTACCTTATAAAATACTCTTATATATTTTCGTAATAACATATTGTAAATAGTCTGGCATTTGCTAGTCATAATTTGTGAGGAAGTTACATGCATTATTACCCACTAGCCATTATATGTACATAATAATTATTGGAATATTATGATTATGGGTAAATTTATATTACTTACAAAGTTACCGACAGACCGACACTAATTGCCAATCCGGTAGTGTATGGAAAGTATGCATGTAGGGAGGAATGACATAGGAAGCGGGCAGTACTCTCATTTTCCGGCATACGTCGTAGTGGAAATTAAATGAAAAAATTCAACAGGTACTTTGCACGGGAAATATTTATTTGTGAAAATACTCTATAGTATTTCTAATACTTACGATTAGTATATGTATTTACTCTATTTACTAAGAAAATGCCCATAAAAACGTTTTTGTGCTATTTGCTTGTTTATTTGTGTGAAATAATATTGCAATTTCATTCTCTAAACATTTTTTCCTTACAATAATGCGTGAAGGGAAAATATGATTTAAAGCCTACCTCAAGGAGAATGACATTGGAAGAACGTTAGGTGAGTGGCGAATAATATAATTTTCTGCAAACGTAGAACGAAAGGACTTAAAGAGAGATGATTCGTGTTTTATAAACAATTGTGGTTAAGCATACCTCAGTATTTTGTTTGCAACTCATGTATTATTATATAACAAGCATGTATTTGGGAGCAAATAATATTTTGTATACGAAAAACTATCTCTTAGGAAAAGTAAGTGGAAATTATTTATTTGAACTAGGACTAGTTATTTCCTTTACAATGTGAGAATCGGAATTTGTTTAGGAAATTTGCTATTTTCTTCTGTATCCGTTCACTCGCTCGTTGTTCCTATTCATTACTACACTTTTCAACCAGTTAAGTCACTTTTTCTAGAGTTTTCGCACTTTATTGTTGTCAAACGCTTATACCTTAATGAAATTGCCTATGTACAGGTTAAGGTAGTGTGTGCAAATGCGTCAAATGTGTGCAGGTATTTGAGAATGTAACAATTACATGTATAACTATTGCTTCTATGTGTGGTATATAGTTCCTTATGTAATAGTTCCACTGATACAGTGCAGTATGGTAGTGTAGTAATATGATCAGCTTATTCAGCTATGTAAGTTTAATTATTACCCAGTTAGACAAAACATATTATCATTTAGCTGTGTGGGAAAACGGACGAAGCGTCGATAAAAACTCTTCCCACGATATGATTATTATACGATTTGCTTTGATTATTTTCTATAGGGATAGGGATACGTATAGGATGTTAGAAGTTTACTTACGTGGTAAGATGTTTTATTTTATGATCCATGCAGTATGCAACAGCAACGAAAACTCGAGATTTTATTTTACTGCTTTAGCTTAACAAAAATTTTATAGAGCGAAGGCAACTCTCTTATTTTACTGTAATATCCAATAAACGAATTCGCATCGCACACGGGGATGTTTTTTTTACTTTTTATTAAAATGGTCATTCTAAACAACAACACAATAAGGATATTTTCGATTATAATGAACCTCTTTATAACGAAAAACACTTTTCATGCAACATTAACATCACAACATCACGCTTTCTTGGTAGTATCACAATAATAGTTATTTTATCAATATAGTAAAACAATATTATATCAGTGATTACATTTAAAAGCTTATAATTCATAATTCATTACTACCTGTACAAATGATAACAGTGTAATTAATATTATTAGTGAAAACTTGAAAATATCAATCAAGAATTTGTTTTCAAACGATTATTTCTTACTATTGCTTATACTTATACAACACGGATTTTGGTTTTATATGAAAAACTCACTTAACATTTGTAACAACAAATTCATCAAAAATTTTACACTGTTATCAATGCAGTGTAAATATTAAAATGGATGTAAATTAGGATCTTTAACATTAACAGGTGGAAACACAACTACAAGTTCACAATAACTTGTATGATTATTTGTTAGTAAGTTGTAAGTAACAGGCCAAGAGCTTGCATTTGAGACAAAATAGTTTTAACCACCGAATACGACATTGTTTTGCCTGTAGCCCTGATTGTAGTTAGGATTCACGTTTGAATTCATGTATTGAGTATTGAATCGGTTCATTCCAAAATTATTACCTCCAAATCTGTTGGCACCTCCGAAAATTTGTGGAAAGATGAACCGGAGCATATTGGGGATAAAATTAATTTTTGCGTTGATCATGTCCAAAATAGGATTTGATGGAGGTTGGTCTTCTGGAGCTTGAGTGGTGGATTGTTCTGCTGGAGGGTATGTACTCAATATGGGGTAAGGGTAACTGGAATTTCCATTATCGGTTCCATTGTACCGATTAAACATCAAATTCTGAGCTCTTTGCCATGCGAGTTGCTGTTGCAAGTATTGCATTTGCTGTTGGTGGTAATTATTTGAAGTGGGTTGAACGGATCTTTGATAGGTTTGCTGATTCATTTGTTGAAAGCAATTCGGGTTGATGAGGAAAGTTAAAAAGCAAGTAGCCATTCTACCGAAAGTTCCTATTGTTCTTTTTTGTCTTGCAGAAGCGTCTTGTACTTGATTGTCATCGGATTTATCTCCCATTCCACCCTCAAAATCCAATACAGCGACTGGAATACTATTTGCTTGTTCATTTTGGGGTAATTGTTCCACAGGAACTGGTACTAAGAGAATTTCAGCCTAAAAGATAAATAACGCCAATTTGTTATACAAAGACGTGTGTGAATAAATTGGTAGATAAATCTACAAAATCAGCACAAGTAATATGTACAGGTGACATACGCAACAATTCGTGAATGATGATTGATAATAGATTGAAAAAGTTTAAAAACTTACTTCCGTTTCTGGAATACTTTTTCCACTGACAATGGTAAATGTCACAGTAAGGGCAATAAATAGCCAAAGATAAGAACCCATTCTAGTATTCATTTCTGCAATCATCAAATGAAATCATTTTTATGAACTACTGTTAAAATTGAAAGTTTGAGTAAAAACTCTACCAGGTTAGCCAAGTTTATGTAGTTATTTAAATACAAATATTATTCATCTACAAATATATAGCTAATAGCTACGTATTTCTATGTGCTTAAGCGCTCTAAAAAAATTAGTTTCACATAAAGGAAAAAATACATACCCATGCAAAATGCACATACATAAGACTATTTATTTATTGCACATGTGATTTTTTCGATTTACTGCATACAAATACCTATATGCATAAATGAAACTGGGATTTTTACTAACTTTACTATTTACTTACATCTTTAAAACTAAAATGAAATATCAAAAAGGAATACTTAGCACAGTTTATGGCAATGCAAAATGCATTCGTGGAAATGGGAAGGAAAGCTGAGTTTAATTTTTTCTATTTAATTTAAACCAATTTCGTTAACATTAAATGTACTACTTGGGGGAAATGTGTACCTTGCTTTAAAACAAGATTTTACTCCAATTTCTTTTGTGAGAGGGTGAGAATAGTGGATTAAAACCCAAGATAATGAACGGAAAATTCATTAATTATATACATTTTATACATTTTATATTATGTATTAGCAGTATCATCAGTGTTTTCTACTGTAAAAATGCATGTGTGTGACTTTGACTTAAATAATTGCAGTGCGAGCATAGCGTAGGAGTTTACAGATAGGACTGATGTTATAAGCAGCCTAAAGACATGTTGTACTTGTAATAGAACTTTATATAAAAGAAGTGGAACTGGTGCGTTAACTAAGTAGATCAACGAGAAGACAAATAAGACCACGCAAGGGAAATTAAGTCATAAATGTTTCATGAGGTGAAGGTTAAGAAAAATAGACTTTTTACCTAACTTCTGAAAAATTCACATTTTACTCTTTTACTGCCTTGAAAATATGTAGTAAACAAACAAAGCTTATCAAGATCTAAGATACTCTGTAGGAAAAGTTAACCATTAATTAACAATGAGACAAATGCCATTAAATAATGAAACATTATAGAACTGCACTGGTGCATCTAATCTTTGCATACCTAACTCATATACGACACTCGGCACTACCCCATTCTGAATGAATTGGATAGCAAAAAAATTTGCCAGATATAAGGTAAGGTAATAATACAATACAAAGTTGCAATATGTAGTTGAGCGTTTAGCCATTATTTTGAGAATAACAATGCAATATTACATTTAAGTGCAAAAAAGTTAATAGCGTGAGCGAAAATGCTCTGAAACGACTATAGGCACTTAATTTATAATAACGAAAAATGGAAGTCCCATCATTAGGAATCATTAGATCCAGAGAGTTACGATTATTCTCCAGTATAATCTGAGAAATGCAAGGAACTATGACGCAAGGATGCTGTAAGAGTTTTCCTAACCATATAAATATCTCATACAATAAAAGTTATTACATACTTTTATAACATTCTTGCATTTTGAAGCTATTAATCATGCCATAACATGAAAGTTAAATTACATTTAATTCTTGTCTGTAAACGCCAAATTGAATCACTCCATCTTAATTTCATGATTAAGACTGCAGACCTGTATAAGTACTTTACTTCTTCTTTAAGCACTACTTTTTGTAGTTTAATTAATTAATACTACCATGTATAATCCATACATGTATGGCAATATTTTCGACCCCGTTACACTACGCCAATTTTTTTACCATACTGCTGCTACCTGACCTGGCTACTACCATATAATAAAATTTAAAACAATTGTGTCAAAATTATGTCAACACCTACGAGTTATCAATTTCTTTCCTCCTAGTAAAGAATTTTCTTTACTAGGAGGAAAGAAATTTCTTTGAAGCTACACAAAAAGACAAATGAACCAACTCTATTCGATTTTGCGAATAATTCGATTCTGATTTCAAGCACCGAAGTCTTGAACAAAGACAAATTTTGAAAAATAAAGGAAAAACGTATTATTTTTGTGAAGTTGAGATAAATAAGTTACTAACAAAAGGATAACTAAAAATAAAATGCACTTTTAATGAAATATTTTGTATAAACTATGATCTTAATCTTACCTTGAGAGTTTTGGGTTGTATAGAGTTATCCTTCAACTGTCACTGGAAAAAATCACTAATAAATTAAAAGATGCTAGTGAACTTGAGAGAAGTTGTCAGTGAGGAGTTGAAAGAAGAAGTGAAAATAAATTCGGACACTGGGGTTCTTTATAAGCGTGTATAGCACTATTATCTAATTGCATGCCTTGCTGCGACTACCTGGAGAAGCAACAATGCATCGTGTATATATTATATAAAAGTAGCCATTCACAACACAATTAAGTTTCTGCAAACTGAGTGAGTACCTACACATCTATGCATCTCATTCCATTTTAATTCTCCTTACTCTCATGTTTTCCCCATGCAAAACTACAGTTTAATGATGTAAGGTAATATTAAATAGCCACGTTCCTTCCATATGATACAATTTTAATGATTATGGGTTTACATGCAATAAAACAGCACACAGGTACCTAAACACAACTATACACTTACAGACACATTACACATTATTATTCTGATTTAAGACAGTCGCAGTTGGTATTGGTAGTACCTGTTTTATTTCTCTGCAAACTCCACATTGACTTTATGTTTCATTTTGTTTCACTCCACATCGCATAATTGGTAGCAGAAACGTTTTTTCTACTTTTAAGTGAGGACAGTACCTATTATCGCAGCAAAAATTAATATAATGTTAAATGAAGCATATAAAAGTTGAAGATTTCTAGCAACAGTATGTATATTGTGTCTTTAACGTGATAGGAAAGACAGGAGGGGGTTTGTGTAAGGTCAGTCTGGTCACTAACAATAAAAGAAGCTTACAAACGTACATAAATTCTCATCCTCGTCATCTTAACATTGTGTATTGTGTGCCTACTGTTTAAATGTGTATTATACAATAGTGTTAGGACGGACATGATGATGATGATGATGGGAACAATGAAAGTGGTTATGAAATGTTGATAGCTGCTATTAAAGGTCATCTGTGTGTAGTGAACCTCCTATTGTATGCTTTTGCCTACCAAGGAGGATAGGATGAGACAAATTACCGTACAACATCCATGTTCGCATTCGTAAGTCATCGTTCACTTTCAATCTCTGCAGAATATTTCCGACATGAGAATAATCGTATCGGGGTCGCCTGCGGTGGACTTAATAAAGTTTATTTACCACAGGTAGCAATTGTTTTCGATGAGTCATACAATACAATCCGTGATCCTACCCGCGTAGCTAATAAAATTGCGTATACAGTATAAATATTTATTCTCACAATGCAAAGTGCAATATATACAGATACTACCGATGTCTTGAAATTAAAGTAGGCATTATAGTAGAGGTACGCTTATACAAATTATACTTACATAATCGGATTTTAAACGACTTGTGAGTTCAAAGATTTATTTCAGTTCCTGCATCATCAGTAGAGTTTATTCCCGTTGTACTTGAACTTGCATCGTTTAACATGCTACATTGCTACATATTACATAGGCTGCAAATTATAATGCAACTTAAATTTTACGTGGTGTTTGAAATTGTTTTTCGCAAGTGGATGGAGAAATGTGCTTATATGAAGGTGCTACTTAAGTTTAATTTGAAGATGTGAACATAGATAACAAATAATAAAATATTCCGGTGTGACTCTTGACGTACTGGGTAAAGTAGGCACTAGACAGACTAGACACGCATGTTTTGATTCTTGTGATCCGGACAATCGTATGAATCATGAGCATGAGTCAAGATCTAGTAGGATTGGCTTAGTAGAGGTTAAAAATCTTTCCCTGCTGTCTATGAGAGGTACCTACTGAGGAAATAATCGTACTTATGAAAGATATACCAAATCCCATGCCGCAAAGCAATTAGTGCCTGCGTAAACATTTTTAATCTTACCATTTCGTGTTTTTCATTTACTTAATAAAGGAAAATACAACAAGAAAAGGCAATAAACATGATTTATTGAAATTACTACTATGTTGAGTGTAGAGAGATAATGACTAGAGAGAGGTACCTATTATATTGTTTTTATTCATTTCCCCATTTACAATGAGCAAGCGTATTTCATTTTGCGGTATGGATGGGTAAACACGGCATATTGCGAAATGAGACAGACGGATTTATATAATTATTATTAAGTAACAAATTTGCTTCATGTGAAGACCAAAACTGTCTGTACGTCCTTCACCACGATAACTTAATCCACGCATGGCTTTCTTTGAAGTTAGCAAATAACTGTATATTCAATCCTACATATGGTGAGATTTGTTTTCACTGTGTATTAAAACGTATTACTCCACCGATAAAACATTACTACTATATTATAGGTACCTGTATTACAGAAGAATTGGGAAAATAATGCGCACATACTACAATTTGGCTACTCAAGAAAAAACAATGATTTAGTATGACACTCATAATCGTTATTAACATTGTGCTCGGATATTGCTCCTTTTTAAACAGACTAACCACTCAAATCATCTAATAACAACATAATATGAATTCTTATGATGAGCTGAACTATTTACTTGATAGCTTCATTTTTTGCTTATTAGGACAATAACCCTAAGTTGGCTATAATCATTCTAAATTATTGTATCCTTCATTTTAATCACTCTCGTTGTGCGTCACAATTTCAACGTTGCTGTACTGTACAAATAACAAATGTGCTACACTTTCAACTGTATCATATACATAACTTTACATTACATACCCACATTATTAATTATGTTTAGAAATATTGAAGTTAGTAGTAAGGATATCATGAAATTGTCCAAACTCACAGGAGATCTTATTGGAAATATAAGTAAAGTTTATCCCCATTACTACTAAAATGTACAAATGAATATATTATAGACGTAAATGAATTTATTTTATAGATTTATAGATTTTATGTGTGTGAATTTTCGATTTTATTTATAAGTAGCTCTCATTTCATACTGAAAATGGAAACATGGAATATAAATACATGAATAACATTTAATTTTAATAAATTACTTAGGCTTTGATTGCTGGAACTTTTAGATAACAGATAACAATTGCATCGTAGAAAAACAACAAATCTATTTTAATGCATACATCTTGCTAATTGAGACGAGTATGTACAAATTGTTTACAATTATTACATTGACATTGATGCCCTACCGCTCTTCCAGTTGCTTGTCACGGCTGATGACAGATTCTTCAAATTCAATTATGTAGTACGTAGTCTCCTTTTCCCTCTGCGCAATTACTTTTGCTGGCTGAAAAGAAACAAGTTCAATAAACAATATTAAAATTGGTAGAGGTAGATACAGACAGATATATTCGTCTATTATTTATTCGCAATGGGCATTGGAAATGGTTAAAACTAATACAATAAATTCAGGTGTCATAAGAAATAAAGTAACCAAATATTTGCACAAAACTTTATAATATGGCATTGCTGCTAATTCAAAAAGTACATTATTTCGTCTCACTACGAAAGAAGAATTATTCGTCCTAATATTTTAATTAGCCAATAATAATTATCTAAATTGATCTCATAAATGAATTATCAAAAGTAATATATAACATGAAATATCTATTGAAAGACTTTGCTGAAATAATCATCCCCTTTCGATTAAATAACGCATCCCTTCACTGCCCTCGGTCCTCACCTACTAATTTACATTGGGTTACTCGTGAATAGCGAAATAAATGTCCCCTCGCATTGATTTTGCAAAAAAATAATAATTCGGGGCGTTAACTTTCACTTTAATATATTTCCATTCAACTACCACAATGGAGAAAGCGTACTTTCTCCAGAAATGATGTGAGAAAAGTGGAGAAAGTATCAATATTTCAGGAACTTATTTTTTGCCTAATTATATCAATTATATACCGCATTGTACTACAAACACAATGACACAAATGTGAAATAAAATGCGTTATTTATTGCTAACATTGAATATAGTAAAAATATATTTATGAAAATAAACGAAGAAATCAAAACTTACAAATCCCGATGTTTCCAGAATACCTTCGAGAATACCAGCATTGAAGGCTGCACAGTTCAGTGATCCTTTGTCTTTCGGGATTGATATAAATCGGTTTACAAGTGGGTCCTTTTCAATAATGTAGTATTGCTTATCGTCAGTGGAATGTTCTAATTTATCTGCTTCTTTCCCGAAGAGAGTCTATTTTGAGTAATATCCAACAAATCATTTAATAAGTAAGTTGTGGGAAAGATTGTATATCGCAATTATGACATTCTATCAAACTCTACCTTCCAAACAGTTGATTTAATGAAGAGCAGGATATTTAACAGTTTAACTTCCCTCTTGTAATTTTTCTCTCTTAGAACAATTAAATCGATGACTTTCAATCCAACTTGCTTTCCCATATCTGATAATCTGAAGGAATCAGAGAGAAAATAGTAAGTAAGTCATAAACATATTTTATAAGCACAAAAATATTAATAGATCATAGTTTAATTTTTGTATTTGAAAAATAATGCATTTACTTGCGCTATATATTTAAATGGTTAAATTAAATGAAGATTACATACTTATTTTGCAACTCGGCTATGCTGTTGCTTCGATTTTGACAGTACTGGACCATTTCAGAAAATAAAAGAGCGAAGCAGCTAAGATGAACTTCATGTTTCCCCTTACTTAGAGATTTATCCAAAATACTTGTTTTTGCTTTAGATTGTGCTAAACTTATATTTGCTGATGATGTAGCATGTGGATCATTCACAGTGTTCTGCATAGCTAAAGATTACAAAATCCCTGAAAATAGAAAATTAAGGTTTTTATAAACATTATGTATTAAAACTATTTTTTAGTAATCCAACCGGGCTGTCGACCCAACATACCCAATTTATGCATAAAAGACAGAATCAAAAATTTGACTTACCCCTTCCACAAATCTTAACAAACAATTCAAAGACAAACTTCAATGAAGGCTCCCAAATAAGTCAAATGACTGTACGCAATGTTTAGTTAGAACTTTGTACAGCTCCGTCCGGCTTCAAGTCAGCTTCAAGCTTCACCTTTTATGCACATAAAATTTAACAAGAAAGATTTTTACACTTAAGTTCGCTTAGAGGTTTAATTCGGTTCTCCTGTTAAACATTCCATGAAATGTGTAAAAATCCTTTCTACGACATGAATATAAAAGTAAATGCTCATACACCGTTACTTACTAATGTCCAATGCGATCTACTGATATAAAGTTAGAAGAATTTTTCTTATAATTATATAGGAATTGTAAAAACATTGTCTTTGACCGGTTCAACCGTAATAATATATTAATTACAATTAGTAACACAATTCAATACTTATTCATAAACTTTATTAAATGTGATATACTTTTATATACACCTTTATTTCAGATTATTAGCAAATTAAACCATTTTGCCACAGGACAGTAGTAAATTAAATTAGTAAATAATAACTAATGTTATACCCATAGCTAATATTCCAATTTTATAGAAAACAAATGAACTGAGGATGAGTGAGTGAGTATAAATTAGACGAATTAATTTGCATGATGCTAATTTCCAATTACTTAGCTATGAACTTATGTATGGTTAAACCATGGTTTAATTAAGATGTAAATATGAATTTTTAATAGAGTAGACACGTAAAAGTGGGCATTTCATAAAAATACATGTATGGGAGGAGTTCGTACATATTTGTAGCTATTTCCTAAATAAAGATTTATTTATTGTACATTTCACAGATCGCCTGTAATGTAAGTTAGCATAAAGAATAAAGTTGCTTAGCTAAAAAATGCATACAGACATAGACATCCTAAGGCAAAGGACGATTAAATGTATTTTATTATGGCCTTGGCCTTCAAATGGCTTTTAGTATCCATCCAACCAAGCATTCTCTATGTAGTAAACTATGTACACGATGCACTGCTACCACTAACTACTAACTAAAGATTTAGCTGAAGTCTGTACATATACAGCTTGGCAATAAAAGTAGCAAAACAGCAGAAAAGAAACATGTGAACCTTCCAAAACGAAACATGAAGCTTTAGAGATATATTTTCCACACACATTTAGATAGATGATAATCCTAATACAAACTAAACTCCTTTTACAGCAAAGCAAAGCAACCTGCTGTATAAGCAATGAGAAACGCGGCTGTTAAGAAAACAGAATTCTTCCACAAGAGTCCATACATCCTGTAAAGCTCCGTGTGTGCTACTGCTACCAGAAATATTGCAGGCACATGATTGCAATTTAAATCTTTGTATTCATGTGCAAAAACTGTGATTTCTTCCTAATACCGACAACTAACTAATTACACACATGAAAATACGACTGTGATAGAAAAAAGACAACTAACTACCCGTAAATTTAGATTTGTAACAATTTACTTTGATTGACTGAGAAACATAAATACGTAAACAGTTTTTATACGTATATAGATAGAGTAAACTTATAAACATTATGTGTGTATAAGAAATAAGTAGTTGTATAGGTAGTATTTCATTCTTCACTATCTATCTATATGATACAATATACAGGTGTTGCTGGTTTCCACTATTCTTGTATTGTATTGTGTTCTTACACAGTATTTTACGAAGGTAATCCCATACAATTTTTCTCTAATATTATACTTCATTCATTTTAAATGTATGTACTTCAGTGTCCAATTTTAGAACATCCTGGTACGAAACTCTGGAAAAAATGAATAGAGTAAAGTACCCGGAAAAGGATCCCTCTAACCATCAATTGCATGAATGTCCCTTGGCCTTGTTTAACTCTAATGATTATCTTGAATGTGTCAAGGCTGTTCTTTTGATGTACATACACATGCACAGTTTCTTTCATATTTTAAATAATTTGTTTGTCCACAGGAAATTTACCGTTTCATTGAACAAAGAACATGAACAGAAAACGAGTCAATCAAAGCAAAGCATTAGAAGACACAATTCTTTCATCGACTCCGTCAAAGAAGATACGGTGGGACACAGCTAAAACTGCCAGTTTGATTGAACATTACCAATGCCACGACTATTTGTGGAACCCTAAGGCACCAGACTATAAAAATGATGAGAAAAGAAGAAAATGCATTGAACAGTGGCTAGAGGTTAATCAGTTGGAGAAAGGTATTTCCAAATCCCAGTCCATGATTAAATAATTCATTATGCAGTTTCTGTACTTAAAAATTTATTATGACGACGACTGTGTTTGTCTGTTTAGAATTGGTTCATGAGGTGAAAGTTAAACTGCACGGGTTGCGGACGTCATTTGGTCAGCAACTCAAGTTGGAAATGGTGAATGCTCAGAAACATGCTGTGGTGTCCTACGGAGGGAATGAGCAGCCTCCACAGTCAGCAGAATCAAAATGGCAATGGTATCGTCACCTTTCGTTTCTAAAGGATGCTGTCACATTCCGGGGATCTATAGTACCTAAAACTGAAGAATTCGAACATTCAGTTTCTCTTTCATCTGCTGGAGACTTTTCCAATCATGATGAAAAGAATTCAGAGATTGAGAAAGTTTTAAATGTAATTTTTCCTATATTATTTATGTTTCAAGCTTACAAACGTAATTACATACGCGTAAATAATGGAATCAAACTGAAAACAAGATCATAAGTCTATTATATAAAACCTTTCTAAAAGGTCAATGTACTTTGCCTACAGGATCAAGCTATGCATCAATACCCAACGAATTTCGTAACAATAGACCACCCAACAAACTACCAAATGGAAGGACTTCATTCGATTCCAATGGCCACTGCCATTCATGTTCATGATCAAATCATTCATAATAATGGGGAAAGCAATGATATGAATAGCTATCACACACATTCAACCACAATGTCTACACCAACTACAAGCACAGTTAAACATATCACGAGTATCGGCAGCTCGCAAACCAATGATTTCATCATTGCAGGTAAAAAATTTCAAAGAAACATCTTAATGCGCTTAACTTCCCGTATTTTCAAATTATACAGTTTTATGTATATAATGAGATTCGTATTTCATTTGGAGAATCATTGTAACATGTATTTTATATGCTATTCGTTTATACGCTATATTATATGCTTCGACAAAAAAGTTAATTCTTTTATAATGTTTGCTTTGACTACTTATATACAGAACTGTAAAATATGCACGCAGCCATGCAGGTTTGATTTTTGGCTAGAATGACCTTTTACTTTTTTGATTTCTCTAGCTGACAGTAAGCGTTACTCGAACGGAACTAATAATGGCAATGGTATGTCCCCGGCGCACAACTGTTCGAATTGTTTTGAGAAGCAAAGAGACAGTCCTGGAGACAAATTAGGAAGACTAGTTACAGAAACGTTTAATAATCTTCACCCTGAATATCAAGAAATGGCTCGGATGGAAATCCATCAGCTGCTAGGAAAATATCTTCAAAAGCCAATCCCGAATTCTATTTTACAATGAATATAAATGACACCTCGATGAAATTGAGTAGGAGAGAGGTAGGTAAATAGCCTTACACAACTGCTACACAACTGTAAAAGTAAAAGACTTATATCTCTATGTACCCGTACGAACATTATGAATATAATACTATTACCTCGTAATTGTAACATAGTATTGAAACACGACACAGACTGTTATCGCTAAATGCACTAAAGCAGAAATACCTATATTAGTTACCAAAAAGTATCATAGGTACATAAAATATTTAGTTATTATGTATTATTATCATTATTATTATTATTATTATCAAGCCTTATCTATCTGTCAAAAAATAAAGACTTTTATTATAATAGACTTATAAATGTACTACTACTAACTAATAATATACCTAGAAAGACTATATATTGAATAAATCAAGGTGATAAAATGGGTCATGGTCATATCTAATAATAAACTTGTGAAGCGTTTATTAAAATCTTAATTAATTTCTCTTTAATAAAAATTTATTTGGATACATTATAAATTATAAAGTAAAATAATGTAGTAGTAAATATGCAGGAATTGTATTTACTTCATTTAAAACCGTCGCCGCTTGAGAATATCAGGCTTCCAGTCAATTGGGTGACTTTCTTCTGTTGCTTCGTCATCTTCCTTGTAAACTTTCACAGTTTTGTCAGCTTCCGTGGTAAACAGTCGCGTTCCGGATAAATCATATGTCATTGCAAAAATACCAGCTTCTGAATCCATAGAGCCTGGCTGTACTTGAGTTTGTATTCTGAATAACAACAAAAATCAGTTAGTCACAATTAGACCGCAAGAAAAATATTGAATTTAAGAAAACTGAAGCTGTACCTCTGAAAATTATATCCAGTTCTCCAATCCCAGAAATGAATGCTTCCATTATCCGCTCCTGACACTAAAACTCCATCCTACGAACATCCAAATAACGTGTTAAATGATAATTAAAAACCACTTGAATCTAAAAACACATACGAAACTACTGAGTGAAATAAGAATGGAAAGAACAAAATTACCTGATTAACTGCTAATGCGTTTAATATAGCATTATGACCTGATAAATTCTGAACAAATTCTCCTTTAGGACATTTCCATTGTTTTATATTGTCTGTTGATGCAGAAGCGAACATATACAAATCCGGATGCATTGCTAACGCACGCACCTAAAAGTAAACACAGCCCAACGTTAGTAACTCAACATAGACGACATGCCCCTTAAAATTAGTATAAAATAATGTCACAAAAACTTTACCGATTTTTTATGATTTGTTAATGTGGCTATGGACTTTCCTGCAGCTAAATCCCAAAGTCTGATAGTTGAGTCATGAGATCCAGTAACAACTTGGGGTTCGGCTGCCTGAGTGAGTACAGATGCGACAGTATTGGTGTGTCCTGACAAAGTGTGAATGTTAGCCTTGGTTCTCAAGTCCCAAACACGACCAACGCTGTCACGTCCTACTGTCACCAGTACATCAATTGTTGGATGAAGAGAAATACCATAAACTGCACTTAAGTGACCGTGATAATGACGAATTACCTTAAGAAAACAATACATAATTCTATATGAAACCAATGAAACGCTTTTATATAATCGGTTTGTACAAATTCAATTTCTTTTGACAAAACCTACTTTGTTATATTCAAGATCCCAACATTTTACTTGACGATCTTCACCACAGCTAAATAAGTATGGATGTCTCGGACTGACCACCAAGCCTCTAACTGTGCTAACGTGTCCAGTGAGCGACAACTTTAATTTTCCACTAGCCAAATCCCATATTTTGATAACCTAAATGATAAATAAGAACAAAATATATTTTAATACTCTTGATATAGCTAATTTTACAATCCAAACAAATTACTGTGAATAATGTGAATGAATATATGATGTAACGTACTCTGTCAGCAGATCCTGTAGCAAACCTGTTTGAGTTTAGTATAATGTATCAATTGATTAGTATTTTCATTTATTTCCATAAATTATAAACCGTGTTCATAAAATTGTACAAATAAATAAATTGGTTACCATTCATTTCCAGGTTCTACTGTAACACATCGTACCCATCCTAAATGCCCACTAATGACGCGATGCAATTTCCATGGTGGATGCCATTTGGGTTTGGGCATAGTCGACAACTTTTTCCCAGCAACTATAGATGTTGACGTTTTTGTTCCAGTGTCACCCAATCCGGCAGATAACAATGACTTATTGGTACTATTTAAAATAAAATAACAAACAATCCAATTATATAAAAGAAAATTGTTATTATCACCGAATTATAATAATTAAATCACTAAACGTCCATATGTAAACGTTACATGTAGATATTGTTTTTACCCATATAATGCAAGAGAAGTATCTGCTCCCCCTGGAGCTGTCCCACTAGTAGCTGTATCATCCCCTTCTTTGCCCGAAGTAACACTATTTGGATCAATTATTCCCTCAGAAGCTAACTGCCGTTTCTTCTTCTCCACTACCGCTATAATGGAACCGAATTGATCCTTGGCTTTAACATTTTTCTTGATCTTTTCCCTAAAAGTATACTTTCCAAATTAATGCTCCGCAAACAGTATTCCAAAAATCGAAATTAAGAAAATGGAAATAATAATTACGCTAATTCATAAACTGGAGGAAGAGCCCCTTGGTCTGTCAGGAACATATCATGGGTTCTCTTCAAGGATCGAAACACAAGTGTATGAACGGAATGTTTTTGTACGGCTTGCTCCTACAAGATTGTAAACAAACAGACAACAATATATAAAATGTGTTAATTAAATTCCTTCATGGTTTATATTTATTTAGTATTTATGATTTCTTAAACGGTGCATTTTCCATTACTAATAATTTAGAATCAAAAATAGCGTGGGGTCAATTTTATCAGTACCTTATCTTTGACGTTAGTGGCAACATTTTGCTGGTGCTGAGGAGTTTCTGGTCTTTCTGGTCCAGGAGATTCATCTGGAGCGACCATTTTTTAAACTTTTATTTCCAAGTTCAATTAAAAGTGTTCAACCCAAATTTTGACAAAAAATTATTCTAATTCTTACAAACAATTCACTAATTTAAATTGATTCCTAGATTGTATTATAATGTAATTCGCCTTTACACTTTACACGTTTCTAGCGCATAGCGGTGCAAACACAACGATGATTTGAACAACTATGCCATATCCCCGGATATTCTGGCACATGATTTGCTGTTTCTTACAGCTTTCTTCTGCTTTCTCCGTTTATTTATGTGCAAGCCACATGGGAAGTGAGCGGTGACGCTACAAATATACAATCAAGAAATTTTTCTTTGCACTGAATTTTGTAGAAATTGTTTGAGAGTTCATTCGTAAAATTCGTATGTAGTCGTAGTTGTATGTAATTGTAATTAGAGACATTGTAAGTGTTTAGGTACTTAAAGTTTAAACTAGCCCGTTGTTGTATTATTTGTTATTTATTACGTATTCGGTTTTTTTATTTCCAATTTTATTTGAATAATTTTTGTAATAAGAATGTCGAATAAGTTGAACAATTATACTGGAAGGAGACCGGAGAAAAGCGTCCCTGTAAACTATAGCAATAATAGAAATACTAATCATGGCCATGAAGATAAGCGGCCCAGCGTTTTTGATAGACTTGGTGTCCGACGGTGAGTAAACTGTTCACCAACGAATTGTACACAAACGACTTTAACTAACAACTAACTCCATGTACTTTACCAAATTGAGCAAATGTTCAGTAACACATCATGTCATGTTTATGGAACAGAGATAATGTCGGAAGCAGCGGAGGAAGTTACAGTCAGAGTCAAAGTCATAATCATCCAGAAGGACAAACTTTTAAAAGGGTGGAACACAACAAGTCAAACATGGTGACTACTGATTAATTATCATTATTAGATTAATGTTTAACATATTAAAGTTATTTCAAATTAGAGTTTTGTCGCTATTTGGAAGACTAATTTGGATAATAGGTTTAATTGTGTAATGGCTCTCAATGTTTGCACGCTTATTGTTGTAAAACAACAGACGAAAGTAAAGTTATTAATGACCACATTTAAACAGTTTAAAGAAACGTATATGAATTATTTGTATTTTACAGAGGCAAGCAAATGTTCCAACATCAGGATCAGCATCCACTCAAATGGCCACATCAGATAAAAAACGTCTGTATAATCGAGATAGGGACACATATCGAGGTCGAAGTAGAAGTAGAAGTCAAAGTTCATCTCCCAAAAAGAAAGGCATGGCAGCCTCTTCAATTTCTCAAAGTAAGAAAAAGCTGAAACCTAAACCTGGATCCAGTTATCAGTCTGACGGCAATACTTCACGCAAATACAGTAACGTAAGCCCTAAAGGAGAGTCTGGCTCAGGAAAGATAGGTAAACAAAGATATCAAACTAAAACACGGGGGAAACCAGATAAAAAGAGTAAAAAAATCAAAAAAAGTAAGCGATCATCATCAGTTAGTTCCGACGATTCTTCATCTGGAGGAAATTCTTCTAGTTCTGGAAGCTCCGGTTCTCAGTCTAGTTCATCTTCGTATTCCGGCTCTAGCTCATCTTCTAGTGCTGACAGTTCTTCATCTGACAGTTCTGTTCCCAGTATTAAACTGAAACCGGATAAAAAGTCCAAAAGTAAGAAAAAATCTGCCAAGGATAAAGGGAAAAGTAAAACAGTTGAAAAATCTGGCAAGAAAGCTTTAGTTTCCTCGTCCAGTTCGGTAGATCCCCATGAAGACAACACTAAGAGTTTACAGTGGAGTGCACATAGACGTGAGAAACCAGGAATGAAAGATTTGAATTGCTTATCCGACGATAAAGCAAATGTTAATAGAGATATACGAAAGGATCGTTATCAGCGAGACTATCAAGAAGAGTCCAGAAAACGGAAACTCTCAGGAGGGGGAGGATATGAAGCTGAAAATAATTTTAAGCGTAATCGTTTGACCCCTCCGCAAAATAAGGTTAAGACGGCACCTATGAGGTCATTATCACCAAGAAGAGCACCTCCTGGTCCTAATACTCTCTTACCGAAAATGAAAAACGAAAGCAGTCCCGGTCCTGGTCCAGGAAGAGAGAGACTAAGGTAGATTTAGATCGGTTGGATAAAAAATAAAAATGTTTCAAATTATTTCATGGGGTCAGACAATATTGTTAAACTATAATTTCGTAAACGCAGGCTTTTGCGCACTCCTCCGAGGCGACCCACGTACGAAGAACCACGCAAGCAGGACTTGCCAAAAGATAAGCCAATGAACAGCAGTAATTTAGTCCGTGCAAGAGATATGGATTATGATTCAATGCAACATTCTTCTCGACCTATGAGTGGTGAACGTTACGGTTATGACAAGCCAGGTGAATTTTAAAATCTTTGACAATATTTTATGGTATGCATATTTGAAAAAATTGTTAATCTTTTTATTGTGATTTAGGATATAAAAAGGAAGAAATGCGACCAAGAGAGCGAATTGCTCCCATAAGGAACCCAGGTCTGCTTAGACGGGGAAGATTGACTCCTGAGCCAGATAGAGATAGAGGAAAGGAATTGCAAAAGGAATATGAACATCGAGGAAAAACTCCCCTTTTAAGTACGCCGTACCCGCAACAAATGCATGACAGAAACAAGCCTGGAGGAATGATGATGAGACAACAAATGCCAATGGAAGACGATAGACGAATGAAGTAAGACGTCCAATTTTATTAAATTATTGTTTAAAGACTGGTTTTCAGTTCAGAATAAAAAACCATTTCTTTATAGGTATTATTTGTAGGTAGTGATTTTTATCTGACCTATTTATTTTATAATTTGAAGGCCTTTTGGAAACGAACCTTATAGAAAACACAGTCCACTTCTAGTTAAAACTAAGGAAGAACTTTCTGAAAAGTATGACGAATTAAAGTTGTCCCGTGTTGATATGTGGGTTGATGAAACACTTAAAGGGTCCAGTGTCAGAGACATAGTTACTGAAAAACAACCGTCTCCTAAGAAAACTATTTTGGAGAAGAAAATTCCTTTTGAGGATAGTAAAGATAAATCAAATAGTTCAGGGAATGAAGTAAAAGTTAAACATTTGGTAGAAGATGCAGACAATGACGAAGAATTCAGTGATTTTAGTGATGATGCTGATGAAATTTTAAATAAAGAAGTTGATGTGAAATTTGACGACGATTCAGCTGAGGGAGTTGATGTTCAAAGTGTAACAAAAGAGAAAGTAGAGGATCCAATACCAGAACCAGTGGAAAAGGTCGTCACTATTACGGAACCTGTTGTAGTGGAGGAAACTATTGTGCCAGAAAAAGAAAAGCCTGTTGCTGCAGAGCCAACTTTTTTGAAACTCCGAGAAAGGGACCAAAAAAATGTCACCCTTACAAGCTTAAGAAGCCAAAGTCAAACTGAAGATGATATATTTGAGGCTATGCATTTTGAGGAAATTTCCGACGAAGAGTTGGGAGAAGTTGAAAACAAAATCGGTATTGTTGACGCACTAGGCGTTGATTGGGCCAGTCTTGTGTGTGAGAAAAAATTTGGGCCTGTGGATGCCGATGTGAAGCCGTCAATTGGTAAAGTACGTGAGAGATGGAGGCCAATAGAGATCATAAAACAAATTGGCGTGTCCAAAAAACATATTGGAGTAGAATTAACAAATAAAATTGCTGCTAAAATTGCCGAGACCGATGGCCAAGTGGAAGATTTTGGGTATCCTAAGATGAGAAGAGAAAATCACTACGACACCGTTCTAGAAAGACTTGGTCTTGGTCCCAATTCAAGAGCTTTGTCATCTAGACGGGATATGGCTACTCGGTAATACAGAATATTGATTCTTATCGTTGGAATAATTTGATGTATCTACTTAAAACAATATTCATCTTTTCAGCAACAATAACTTATTTTGGAATGATTTTCAGATACTGTTTTATGGATATGCTACCGAGGAATTTGCCTTCAATGGATCTGTTTCGACCAACAACGACTACTGCTTCTACTCACGAAACGGATTAGAACTTTCTAATGTAATCATAGTATAGTAATCAATATATTATGTATATAATATTATTATATTGATTACATATAACAATGTTTTCTGCTAGTTAACCGTGTAGTAAGTATTTATTACCTAATATACTATTGTTACTCCGTTACTCGTAGTCGTACGCTCCTACGTATGTAATGGGTTTCGTATTGTTATGATGTCAGTGTCCAATAATGTGTACACAGTAGATGTGAAAATTTTGACATTCATATGTATTATTCATGCATTATTTATATTGTGTCATGATGTATTGTACCCAACATTGCCTTCAGTTACATTTTTTGTGTTTTTAAAACAATCAACTGCTGTACTAATACCAGTTATGTTGTAAATGATAATAAGAAAATTGTTCTATTGTTAAAAACAGAGATTCGACGTTTCGGTCTTTGGAGAATATTTAAGATTACTATTACTAAATAGCCTTTTTATTGTTTACACCATGATACCTAATAATTCATTACAATTCACAAGCATGATTCATTTGAACAAGATTGGGGATTCACAGAAATGTACATAGGTTTATATTTTTGTTCTGCTTAGACCATGATTTAAGTAAGTAGTATTATTTCGAATGGACACAATAGTTGTAGGCCACACACTGGAGATACTAGATATTTATACTGATGGTGGCATGTTGCACTTCACTTTAGTTAAAACGACACATTTTATAATATACTTACACCTAATTTGCACCTTTCATTACCTGGATTTGATTTCTTATTCGCAAGCAAGTTTTGAATCAAAGCTGCTGAGTACTATGGAGAACGCTTGAAGTGGGCACAAAGGATAGCCAAAATCCATGTTGAACACATCTTCAGAAATCCGACCGAATTGTAAAATGCAGTACCCGTCTACAAATTCCAATTGATTTCAGTTGTAAGATGACAATTACTACTCTCTAAATCATAATACTTCTACTGTTCGCTGAACATTAAAGAGTAGTATAGCATACCCGAATCATTGGTAACAAGCTTGAAGTTTTTGACGGAGGCTTGTGTTACTCTTCCATGAAAATTCAGAACATAGGACTGGTTATCCGCATTCCACGCAGGAGTTTTGTTCTTTAATTGATGAAGATTTTGTGAATCATTTCTCTTTATCATTTCTGCAACAACAAATTATCCAGTCATTTTTCTTTTCTCATTATTTCCCCAAGTTCATCAATGTTTACAATATGTTGTCATATTATACCCATCATAGAATGAGTTTTTTGAGCTGGTCTAATTTCCATCCGAGCTGCGTTGCTCAGCATTTTCGGAATAACAACGCTCATTTTACGGGGTCCTTTGAAACCGAATAAATTGGTTTCCTAAACAAACCAAAGCAAAGTGACATTAATAATAACCTTCAAATCTTTCACGACTACCATAAAATATTTGAATCCTGGACACTCATGAAGGACGCTAATTAACTATTTCATATATCTAACATTAACCTCAACCATAACAAAACACATACCCGTATACAAGCACTTGAGTAGCGCACTTGCGACGGAACATGTGTTGCATACGCTTACACTACGTTAAAATGCATGTACCATCTGGTACTTGCTAATTGCACAAATAATTACATTTACTTTCACACATACACCTTGTGCTCTATCCTCTGGATAATTTTACATTTTAATTTTACAATTTTTTCAAAATCTGAAATGTTATTTTTCATGACTAATATTTTTCTGAAGACAAGAAAATGTTTTCTTTTAGGTCATGTACTTAGGTAAAAGATTAATATAGGTAATGCGCCAAACATTTCCTCTTTTCAATTTAATACGTTTTCTTTAGATACTAACATATTTTCACTTTCCCTTTCCTCTCTAACTTTCCCTTTGCTTTCACGTTCCCCTTATGAGGAGAACATGTAGGATCTATTTACTTTTCCATTTAATGCACAATATTCCCCAACAAAGAAATATAGGAGACATAATACTATTTGTCTCGGACCCGAATTAGTTTCAGTAAAACAGAAAATCTACACGGAGAAAGTGAACAAGTCGATTTTTTGTATATAAGGTGAAAGTGCTCATCAATGGGCTACGAGTGCATGGCATTAGACAACGCCAGTGAAGAGTGTTTACTAGCTTTGCAGATTGAACTGCTAATGACAAGGCAGATTTAACATCAATGACTTTCTCCTTACTAGTTTAAGGTATTGGTGAAAGGAATTATGCACTAACTATCCTAAGTCATGGTTGAGATGCTATTTATAAAATGGTGTCTGTGAAACAAAAATATTACGTAAAAAACTGTTGCCAATTCTTCACGGCATGGTAATATTTGAGTAGGTCTTGGATCCATTGGCTCGAAACATCTTAACTGCTTGTAAGATGTTAGTCCGTCATATACGGTGAAATTAGTTCCCAGAAGATTGGAGCGAAGTTTTCCTGTGTATGCCTCACTTTCACTAGATATATTGGATGGATCAGTTGTAATGACGTAATAACTAGTGGCACTCTTCTTTTTCTTGCGTGAAACCATTAATAAATTCTAAATTGAAAAAGAAACGCACATGAGATTAATATTCCACAGCTATATATGATCGTCTTAAAACGCATAATTAAAATGCATAGGAACAGTAGGAAGCGGATAATATTACTGTATGAACCTTTCTTCCATCATCCCGTTCCAAATGTAAGTAATAGTAAGGATGAAACACCGTTTTATCTATTCCTCTTCTATCTCTGAAGATGCGACACCTCATAATGAATCCAGGGGGGACTGGATGTAATGCAAACCCTTCAAGATTATCCATAATGTGGTTGGATGCCAGGTTATAGAAGATTTCATTATCAATTTGCTGCATCTAAATATTTCGTTTCAATTATCAAACCTGTTTATAGCACAGTAGCCTGACAGTACCAATGTAGTAGCTTAATATTAAAAGGTTTCTGATAAAGTAAACTAAACTTACATTATAAAACTTCTCAGTTAAAATTGATTTCTCCTTCAAGAATTTCTCAAGAGCCGAATTTTGATTGTCTTCCACGTTTTGATTGTCTTCTTCCTTGAGGAACATTTTCAAAATTTTATTGTAGGTGGACAATTCTACTTTCTTCATATCAGGTCGATCATTAACCATTGTATTATACAATTGTCCTGAAATGGTTTCTCGGGGTTTGCCACTTGAAATGCCATAATCTGATTTGGAAGGGTAATGAGTAGAAAATGCCTCTCGTGAACTCGCACTAGTTTTAGGACGTATTTGTGCACCATCTTCTGAACTATCAGATTTTCCATCACAATCCAAGTCAAGGTTACTTTCAGACTCGAGATCCGGAATTAAGGCTGATTTAATTGGAGGTATGAATTCCAGTGATTCTTCAACAAATGTTCTATTTTTAGGATCCTCTTCAGTAATTGTTGCATCCGAATCTTCGTTTTCATTTTCTTTCAGTTTAGTTTGTTGATCAGATATTACCCAGTCTGCAAACAAACAATTAAGTACATCAGATAGTGCAGTATTTGTCAACCGAACTAAGTCCGTGAATGTATATTTAGTAAAATTAGTTCAATTAACGGGTTAGTAGAAAAATTATTTTTCTACTAACCTAACAAAAGATATCCAATTTTAAAAAGGAGCATGGTAGTACCTATTGTTTCACTTATTCCTGACAAAATGCTTTCAGCTCCAACCGATGTAATGCTCGGTGCATAAGAGGAGACCGAAGCAGATGCTTTTGCCTTCTTTAGGAAGATTTTCTCGTTAGATTCGTTTACTTTTCTCCAGTCAATTTTACTTACTTCAGCAAATAGCGAGTTGCTTGACTCAACGGAACTGCGAGGAATGTATTTTGGAGTAGAACGACCAGAAAAAGTGAATGTTCTTGCAGTATTTTCCGGTGACGATAAGTCAGAGCCCTTGCGGTGGGCTCTCGAGGAAGCTGGACGTTTCTCAAGAGGTTCATGTTGCATTTCCTTGGCTTCCGGCGAAGGATAACCATGACTTGACATGGGACGAGATGTTGCGTCGCATGAAAGCTTTTTTTCCAACGCATGAAATGAAGGGCTTTGACGATATTTTCCTTCGTCAGGAACATCCCCACCTCCCCCTTTAGATAACTGTTTCAATTCAGAAAGATCCAAATTCTGGGAAATTCCAGAATGGTTTCTGTGCCCCGTTGCTACAACATTTGGAGTTCTTCTTAAGGCTGATTTACGACTATACTCTGATATCCGACTCGCAATGCTGGTTTCACTGCGACAAGATTCAGGACCTTCGTCGCACAGATAACTTCCTTTCTCCGATGTGTCCGTACTTGAATCGTAACCAATCAAAGTGCGGTTTATCCGAGCTCTCTCACGCACAGCTTTTTTCTTTTGTTCTTCAATGACACTCATACCTTTTGAAGGTAAAACGAATTCTCTTTGTTCTTCCTCATTATTTGCAGTAGCTTCCATGCTGCCGTCGTTTTTCCACAAGCAGAAATTATTTTTAAGTGCTTAGTAAATGCGCAGTAGTCTTAAAACTCCAAAAATTATTCAATTTAAAAAGAACAAAAAATTCTTTTCAGATGAAACGAAATTGGCTACTTCACCGTAAAACTGGATTAAGTTAACAAAATTAAATAGTGGTTTATTTTTGTTTAATAAAATTAATCATGTTAACCCGCGGTGGGTTTACTTAGCAACGGGATTGATAACTAGATTGTCGGTCATTCATTAAAAAATGAGTATCAGAATTTGGTATGTAGCGTTGTGAAAGCCACCACCGTGAAGTTATAACATACTAAAGAAAAGCTAGACCATTCGCGCGGCGCCCTTACCCCAAACGGGTGAACTTTCCATTTATTATTAGTGCGAACAACAAGCAAAGTGGTCCTACTTTAGGTGGGTGCTAGAAGAGTTGGAAATCCAACTTGATGAGGAGAAATAAATTGTGTTGTTTGTAAAATTATTTTGGACATTTTAAAATTAATTACAACTATTGTAACGTATACATCGTATACCCTATATAAGCAACAATTAGTAATTGCACTTAAATAGTGTTCGTTAGTCTTG